>CAOLHI010003287.1:0-190230 GCA_948474755.1 Ctenosaura bakeri | reverse complement strand
AGGGTCCAGATCATATCATCTACCATTTGTAACCCTCCAAGTTTCCAACCATTCCATCCCCATTATTTTTCCTACCATAAAAAAAATAAAATAAAAAAAATAAAAAAAAATCCATTAAGGAGAGAAAGATGGAATTGTTCCACGACACCTCCATATTGTTAGGTTTAGAAGCAGCCTGGTGGTATACTGGATCAATAGTATCATTAGTGGAACACATTTTACAGTTGGAGTCACCTCAGAAAGAGAGAGGTTGGATCTTCTAATGCCTTCCAGAGTGGTCAGAAAATCGAAGAGGCTTATTTCTTCCTCAGGTCTTGACTCTGGAAAATACTGGTATTTTGCTAAACTGACTTATCTTTGTGTCACGGCTTTGTTCTTCCCAATAGAAGCCAGTTGAAACTCCGGATCAGAGCTTTCCAAACTTTTCATGTTGGTGACACACTTTTTAGACATGATTCATTTCGTGACACAGTAATTCAGTAAGTATATTCAGTACGTGGAGGCAGTCCCTCCATCTGAGCCTGGTCCGCCACCGCTGCTGCTGCTGCCTCTGCCAGGGTCTTCCTCGGCCTGAGATGGCAGCAGCAGTGGAGGGAGAGGCAGCACCTCCACCCGGACCTGGCCTGCTGCCGTTGCCCTCACCAGAGACTTCCTTGGCCCTGGGAGGCAGTGGCGGTGGCAGGAGAGGCAACCCCTCCACCTGGGCTTGGCCTACGACACACTTACACACTGCAGCCGACACACTAATGTGTCACAACACACAGTTTGAAAAGCTCTGCTCCAGATTATTATCTGCTTCCCACTGTCCAAGTAAGCATTTTCTTGGCCTTACTGTTCAGGTTTGTCAATGGAGAGATGGCTGTCTTGTGGGCAACTGTATACAATAAGATGTCATGCTCTAAAATGATGGAATGCTTACACATACTGAGTTGGCTGGATTAAGAACTAGGCATTATATTTCACTTTATGTGTTAATTCAGATAGGAGAAGTCCACTAAAACAGTTGTTCCTGAATTTGGATTCCCAGAAGCTGTTCCACTACAACTCTCAGTATTCCTGTCCATTCTCCATGCCGGTAGGGGCTTTTGGGATTTGTAGTCTAACACCTGGCAACCCAAATCAACTAGCACACCAGAATTTTCACTCCTCTACCCCATCTGCAGCCCCTTGTACCACTCTATAGTTTTTGGTGACAATGTAGACATTTCATTCATGTCATAGAAATGTTTTACTCTTCTGATAATTCCTACAGATGTTTTCCAGGAACAGGCCCTTTCAGAAACCCTTGAAATTATGTTTTAGGAAGGGTAAAATAGTGGCAACTCCAGGGAACACAGGGTGAAATGATAGATTCTTTGCCTGTGGTGCTCCAAAAGACATGGCTGATGGTTGCATACTAGAAGGACAGCAAATTTCTTTATGAGTCCCTCCTAAATCTTTCAAAAGAAACCATTAAAACTCTTTGGGCAACAGTTTGTCAGCACAGTTGACCTCAGGTTCCCTTATCTGAAAGAAAGGGTGACCTAGCCCCTGCCTTTTATTTATCCGTTGCTGTGGACTGACAGGAAAAATAACAGCTTCCCTTGTTTAAGAAGAAAAACAAGTTGTTCTGGAGTTTTAAAAAGAAGAAGAAGAAAAAAATAATAGCTCAAGAAGATCAATAGTTAAACAGTCAAGTAGTCAATGCTCTCAACTAATAAGTAACAACAACAAAAAGGGGTAGAATTATTTAACAGAACACAGAAATGTTACAATTAAATGGACTTCACAGAGCAATACATTCACTGTATTTTGTGGATATGGCAGTTTTAAAGGAAAACAGGTGAGTATGTGTAAGCCAGCTTGTTGTAGTGGTTTGAGCGGTGGACTATGATCCCAGAGACCAGTTTGATTCCCGCTTGGCCATGGAAACCTGGGTGGTGGTGGTGGTGGTTGTTGTTGTTGTTGTGTGTCTTCAAGTTGATTCTGAGTTATGGCAACCCTGTCATAGGGCTTTCTTGGCAAGATTTATTCAAAGGAGCATTACTATTACCTTCCTGTGAGAAAGTGTGACTTGCCCAAGGTCACCCAGTGGTTTTCCGCGGCTGAGCAGGGAATCCTAGTCCAATACTTCAACCACTACACTCATTGGCATTAGTTACACTTACACCTCACTTTTCCTCCAGTGAGCTCAAGGTGGCATGCTTGACCGTCCTCATTTTTCTGCCCATTTCAAGGGCATCTTGGCCTAAGATCATTCAGTGAATTTAAAACCTGAGTCTTAAGTCACACACTAACCATTATACTACTGGTTCTATTAACCAATAGATCAGACTATCCCTGGAGTTTTTATGCATATTAGGCACAAAGAACCTCCAGGATTTTTCACCAAAAACCTGCAGAGCAGCCTTTCCTGATCTAGTGTTCTCCTGATATGTGAGGCTATAACCCCCATCATTCTCAGCCCAAATGCAGATGGTGGAAAATTTAGGGCTTTTCTGGACTACACAGTTATAGTGCTATTATTTTGCTTTCAACATCCTGTGGAATTCTGGGGTTTGTAGTCTACTGAGGCCAAAGAGCTCTCTGGCTGAGAGCCTCTTCCTAAACTGCAGACCCCAGGATTCCATAGGATGTTGAAAGCAAAATGATAATGCTATAATAGTGTAGTGTGGAAACGCCCTTTGTTTGCAATACCTAGAACAAAGATTGAAAAGTTTATGTGTTACCGTTCAATATAGAACACAGGAGAACCATCTGGATGCAAACACAACTGTTTCCCTTCTACTTGTTGGTTTAGAATCTTCTAATCTCAGAATTAACTAAACTATTATGCTTTAATCATGGACTAAGATAAATAAAGCATCCTCTATCCATTTGCGTTTTATTAAACCACCAGATTGTGAAATGCATTGCAATTTTGCAAAGTAACTAAAATTAAATACATCTTAACATGTTCATGTGAACACTTCTCAGTGAATGTTTACTTCAGCTTTGATAAAACCTGAAGAATTGTTTTGTTTTTAGAATTTAATTTTAGTGAGACAGGATGTTTACATAGACGGGTATTTGAGACAAACATGTTTTGTATAGTGCAGTAGAAAGTTGTCTGAAACTATGTCCTTTAGCATTTTGGCTTATTTAATTAATAACTTAAGAATTTAATACTGGGGAAACATTTATTCTAAAATGCCAAATTAAGTCACAAAATAAATTTAATTATATTTCCTCTTTTGTTAACAAATTTCTGACTAAATTCACAATTAGCTGATCCCTAAGAGGAAGGAACTGGAAAAACCACCTCTGAGTATTTATTTCTTGCCTAAGAAAATCCTGTGAAATTCATGGAGTTCACCATTTGAAGGTACATACACACACGTTATTAACTAGGAAGAGCTCTGGTGTAGTGGTTTGAGTGTTGGACTAGTATTCTGGAATACCACAGTTTGCATCTCAACTCAGCCATGTTCACTAAGTGACCTTAGACAAGTCGCACACTTTCAGCCCTAGAGGAAGACAATGGCAAACCTTCTCTCAATTAATCTTGCTGAAAAAACTCTTTGATAGGGTATCCACAAGTCAGAATCCATATGGAGGCAAGTAACAACCACAAAATTCCTCACTGGAGGTGACCTAGTTGGAGAAGGCCAACAGATTTCTTTCGGAGGCCAAAAGATTTTTGAAAGTCCAGTCCTTGATCTATATGAGTTGACTATAAATGAACATATTGAAATTTTTCCAAACTTTGTCCTGGCTCTGCCAAGATAACAGAGTTTTTAAATACAAAGATAGTAAGCCTTATTATAATTTTTTTTTTTATTGTGAAGACACCTGGATAGAAGGAGCATGAGTCACACTACAAGCTTCATTTCACATAAACAATTGGAGAGGATAGCGACTTTTATTTCTCTGCTAAGTTGCAAGAGACTAATTTTAGCCTGTGATCCAGAGATGAAAAGGCACATAATATAACCCCCATGGAACTTTCCATTTTTCCTGGAGTGACCTTTCTTTGACAAGACACAGAAATAAGCAACAAAACATTTCTAAACCCTCTGCAGACTAGTGAAGAAAGGGGTTGATAAAGAAGAAAGGAGGTATATGGGGGAAATAGCTCTTGCTTACTTACCTCCGAGGTCTGGTTGAGGACACATTCAAGTCAAGCATCAGATACAAAGCACCACAGATGCCAATTAATAGGAGAGGCACAGGACTCTTTCATAGAATCATAGAAGTGTAGAGTTGGAAGAGACCACACGGGCCATCCAGTCCAACCCCCTGCCATGCAGGAACACCCTCAAAGCAATCCCGACAGATGGCCATCTAGCCTCTGCTTAAAAACCTCCAGGGAAGGAGACTCCACTACACTCTGAGGCAGCAGATTCCACTGCCGGACAGCCCTGACTGTCAGGAAGTTCTTCCTGAGGTTCAGGTGGAATCTCGTTTTCTGCAGCTTGAATCCATTGCTCCTTGTCCTGGTCTCTGGAGCAGCAGAAAACAAGCCCTCTCCTTCCTCTACATGGCATCCCTTCAAATATTTAAACATGGCTCTCATGTCCCCTCTTAACCTTCTCTTCTGCAGACTAAACATACCCAGCTCTCTAAGTCTATCCTCATAGGGCATGTCTTCCAGACCTCTCACCATTTTGGTCGCCCTCCTCTGGACTTGCTCCAGCTTGACCATGTCCTTCTTGAATTGGGGTGCCCAGAACTGGACACAGTATTCAAGATGAGGTCTAACCAAAGCAGAGTAGAGTGGTACCAGTACCTCCCTCGATCTAGACACCATACTCCTATTGATGCAGCCGAGAATTGCATTGGCTTTCTTGGCTGCCACATCACGCTGCTGACTCATGTTCAGCTTGTGGTCTATGAAGACTCCTAGATCGCTTTCACACGTACTGCTATCCAGCCACGTGTCCTCCATCCTATATTTCTGTATTCCATTTTTTCTACCTAAGTGTAGGACCTTACACTTCTCTCTGTTGAATTTCATTTTGTTCGCCTTGACCCAGCTCTCCAATCTATCCAGGTCATTTTGAATTTTGATCCTGTCCTCTGGCGTATTAGCAACCCCTCCCAATTTGGTGTCATCTGCAAATTTGATGAGCATGCCCTCTGTTCCTTTCTTATCTGTATATGTTAAATCAGTAATAAAATGTGGAGTTCAGTGTAAGAAAACAAACCAGAAGCCAATGTGTGAACAACTGTGAAAGATCTTTCAGTCTGCCTAGCCAAAAATAATTGGTGCTAGGTTAGCCACTTTTTGTTGCCAAGTTTGGAAGCTATGAATCCCTAGAAAATCATTTGAAAAGAAGGTATCATGAAGAAACAGAGTCCATGAAGAAAATAATATTAAAACCACTATTGGAGAAACCAACTTTAGAGTGGCTTCAGAAAACTGTCATTGAATATTAAACCTAAAGTCTCTGAGCAAGGCTTTTATAGAAAGTGTAAAAGAAGTTGCCAGTTCTAGACAGTTTTGGAAGGCACAGTGATTCCTTGGATCTAGGAGATTCTGTGGGTTGTAATACATAACTTTTTTCTCAGCTCTGCTATCCCAGTTTTTTTTTTTCTGGGTTTGAAATGCTCTCTTGCCACCAGAGAATGAACTGGCAAATGTAATTCTGTTCATCCACTCAGCACAGTGGCGGAGCTTGGAGCATGTGGAGAGGAGGCGGGGGTGTGTTTGGCTACGGCGGGAGGGGGTGGCTACAGCGGGAGGGGGCGGCTACAGCGGGAGGGGGCATGGACACTGTGCATGGGTGCATGAGGGCGGCATGTGGGGGCGTGGCTATGGGCCAGGATGCCCCAAAAACATTGCTGTCTGGAGCAAACTGTCCCCCCACCGTCCCTACGTGACTGACCCAGCAACTTTCAGTACTATTAACTGTGGTATCCTTCTGGATCATCTTTCTGGGATGGGGCTTGCAGCCATGGTGAATAGCACTGGTCCTTTCTGGAGGCATGTGCCGAGACACTGGCCTTTGCAGTTCCCCCTAGTTTAACTGTCTACACAATAATGCTGGGAGAAACCATTCAGAGCTCTGATTAGGCTCTGATGTGAATAGTATGCAGATAACATGCAGTTCTTATTTTCTTCATCTAAGCCCAGGGAAATGAGAGAATAGACCCAATGGCAGTTTTAGGAAGCAGATGAGAGAAAACACATTGACACTTAATCTAGACAAGGTGGTGCTGAATACAGCAGCCAGAATGCTGGTAAGGTCCAAAGATTCCGAATGTATTGTACCTAACCATTGTATACTGGTTATCCTAACTGCCTGTTGTTGTTGTTGTTGTTGTTGTTGTCTGCTATCACATAGACTCTGATTTATAGTGACCATGTGGATGAGAAACCTCCAAGTCACTCTGTTACTCCAGTTATGACACGTTTGGTGAGAGCACTAGATATCCTTTAGATATCAAATAATTTGGCCTTTGCTTGACCTTTCTCTGCCACCCTACTCCACGTGTTTGCAGAGGTCCACCGGACAAGCACATATTGGGCACGGCTGTTAATGGTTGTACATTCCAAACCTCATTCAGGCAGGCAACTTAGGCCTCTCCGATGCTTTAGGGAAATAACCTTCTTGCAAACCGGCCTTGCTCAGCGCGAATCTTTACAAAGACGCACGGCCAAGAGTCGAGCCATTCCTTTATGTTTGGCCATCAGTATACTGCCCATACTATTGTCATCCAGCGCTAAGCTCATCATGCAAAACCTGACCTTTTCCAACTCCTTTGTCCAGCTCCAAATTTCCTTTGTTCTCACCGGGCATGGCATGGCCTGTAGGTAAAATCCACCCTATAAAAAGTCCCCATTTTCGGGACTTCCTCGGATCACTTGCTCAGACTGCTTGGATCACCCTGGACGTCTGTCTAGCCTTGCTGCCACTCTGTCCAGTGAAGCTGTCCCCTCAGCGAGCCATGCTGAGCTTTCTTCCCCTCAACCTCCGTTTCTCTCCAGGACTACGAGACCAGGTGTCGTATTACCCATTCCCCAAAGCTCTCCATTTCTATTTCTTGTTAGCTGTGTGCATGTGGTGTCTTTTATGTTATTTGTGTTCAATAAATATTATTTTTGTTACTTTGAAACCTTGTCTGACTACGCTCTCTGACCTGAAGCCGTAGACATAGGTTACAAGATCCTAGCTAAAGTTACCCTGCCTCTCGCTAGCTTAAGAGAGTGCTTGAGCTTAATTTCCCCCATCTTGTGTTTTTATTTGGTTATTTGGGTGCCCCTCCCAGGACCCCCAACATACAGGGTAACAACTCTATCATCAACCATTCTGCTCAGGTCTTATGGATATACAGGGACACAACTTCCTTGATGCAGTGTGGTCTTCCTCTTTTTCCACTGCTTTCTACCAAGCATCATTGTCTTTTCTAGTAAGTCAGGTCTTCTCATGGTATGGCCAAAGTGAAATAGCCTCAGTTTAGTCATCTTGGCTCCTAGGGAGAGTTAGGGCTTGATTTGCTCTAGGACCTATTCCTTTGTCTTTTTAGCAGTCCACAATATCTGCAAAATTCTTCTCTAGCACTGCATTGTAAATGAGTTGATTTTCTTCCTATCAGATTTCTTCATTGTCCAGATTTCACAATCATACATAGAGACTGGAAATGCGATGGTGTGGACAATCCTAACTTTAGTATTCAATTAGATATCGTTATATTTCAGGATCTTGTCTAATTCTTTCATAGCTGCCCTTCCAATTCCTAGCGTTCTTCTGATTTCTTGACTGCAGTGTTCATTCTGATTAATGATTGAGCCAAGATATGGGAAATTTACTTTAAAGTTATGTAAAGAATTGTTCATGATCTTTGTTTCCATAATGTTCGATATAAACCATCTTTGCACTTTTTGCCTTAGCTTTCTTCAGTAATCATTCCAAGTATTCGTTGCTTTCTGCTAGTAGTATGGTGTCATCTGCATATCTTAAATTGTTGGTGTTCTTTCCTTCAATTTTTACACTTTCTTCCTCCGACTCTAATTCATTCTGAGTTTTTTTGGAGGAAGGGCAGGAAAATATTGTAATGGCTTTGTAACTGTGACTTAATTAACACCTCTTTGATGTGAAAAAATAGTCTGAGGGCCCTTTGTGCAGCACCTTCTCATCCTCCCATGGGGACAGGAGAAGGACAGGACTGCAACAACATGACATCATCACAGTCCTGTCCATCTCCCATCCCCAGGGGGAGCAATCGCAGGTTAAATCATTGATGGGTTTTCCCTGTCAATCACTCGTGATTGTGCCACCATCCCGCTGTTACTTTACTGGAAAAACCCTCTCCCGGGGTCTACAATTTTGATATTAAAATATGATCCCATGTGCCTGAGAGGTTGCCCAAATGGGCATGTAGGCAGCAATGGTCAAACGATTGAAAACCAGGTCCGACCAGTAAAATCCCCAGTCACGTAGCCACAGGAGACCTCAAGCTGGGCAAACCCACAATAAACAAAGGGTTCTCAGCCCCTGAGAAGCCGACTTGAGGGGATTAGCATGTTTGCCCCAAGTTGAGCAAATATCCCATCAGGCGAGGATCATTTACATGAAGTCACACCACAACCAAATGCAGCCAAAGATCCTGAGACTTTGGCAACACCTTGTAATTTCATCATGCAAAGGAAGTTACCATTGTGGAGCTTCTTTCTCATTGGAACACCCATTGTTCTCCCTGGGAAAGGATTAGTCCTCCAGGTACTTTTCCCCCTACAGATAGGCCCAGTTTTTGAGCAGTTCTTTGGATCACTTCCAGTCATCCCAGCAGACCATTGCTCCATCCGTTGAGTAATCCCCTCAGTCCTCTCCGTGCTGAGCCCCACTTCTCCACTGTTTTCCCCAGACCAAGGACTTCAGAAAAAGTTGCAGTATTACCCCTGCTACACCCCCTTCAATATTCCCCTATCCAGTTTCCTCTCTTTTGCTTCTTAATAGGTGTTGAGTGAGTGTGTGAGTGATTGTGTTGGTGCGTGAGACTTTCATTCAATAAAATCATTTATTGGACATTTTTGTTTGGTTTTTGGCTTGGCCTGACCCCATAAAAACTGGGTAAAAAGACCCCACTAGGTTACCCTGCCTCTCGCATTGCTATTGCTCATGCTCGGGCTAGTTTCCACTTCCCATCATGTGGAGCACATTGAGGTGTCCCCCAAGGGACCCTAGAAATCAGGGTAACACCGCACTTACCTGTCCTAAGGAAGTCCTAGAAGTGTGATGGCTGTGCTTTCTAGCCCAGCGCAGCCTGGGAAAGTACCTGGCTGTGCTCTAGAAGGAAGAGGTGTAGCCATCGTGCTCCCTTTCACAGGAAGCCAGCTGGTGTGGAGGGGAGTGCTCCCATCACACTTCCCTTCCAGCAGAGCCACTGCTGGGATCCTCACCAGATATATTCACAAAAAGTTATGATCAGAAAGGGCCTAAATCTGATTTCTAGTCTCAACTACAGTGGACCCCATTGAATTACTGCTCAATGATAAGTCAACACATAGGCAATATCATAGAATCACAGTGTTGCAAAGGCCATCAGAGCTATCTAATCCAGCTCCCTGTTATGCAGGAATATACAGCTAAGGCAGTCCCAAAGGACAGCCATCTATCTTCTGTTTAAAGACCTCCAAAGATGGGAGAGTCCAAGACAGGCTATTTCACTGTCAAACACCTCTGACAGATAATAAATTTTTTCTAAAGTTGAATCTCATCTATTAATTTGAATCTACTGGTTCATGTTTGAGTCTCTGTGGCAACAGAAAACAAGCTTGCCCCATCTTCCACATAACAGCTCTTCAGATATTTAAAGATGGCTATCATGTCACCTCTCAGTCTTCTCCAAGCTAAACATACTGAGCTTCCTAAGCCATCCCTCATAAGGCTCAGGGCCTTTCTGCACTACACTATTATAGTGCTATTATTCCACTTTCAACATCCTGCAGACAGTAGCAGAGCTTGTAGTGAGTGGAGGGGGTGGGGGGTTGGATGACCATTGTGCGTGGGGGCATGGCCATGGTGCATGGGGCAAAACTACAGTGTGAGGGGCGGGGCTATAAGCTGGAACACCTCAAAAAATTCCCCCCCCAGGGTAAATTGCTGCCCCCGTCCCTACGTAATTGCCTGTGGAGTTTTGGGGTTTGTAGTTTACTGAGGCCCAAGAGCATTCTGGCGGAGAATTCTAAATGCCTCTCCCTAAACTGCAAAGCCCAGGATTCTATAGGATGTTGAAAGTGGAATAATAGCACTATAATAGTGTAGAGTGGAAGTTTTGGAAATTTTTACCATCTTGATCTAATTAATTTAATGGGTCTTCTTTATTTGGACTAGCAATTATATTTAGGACAATATCTTCAAAGATTCAGTTAAACTGAATCTTTCTATTATGCATTTATTTTATGTTCAGGAATCAGGTCTGTGTGTGCCTTCTCTGAAGTCAAATTCTAAAATGGGATGAAAGTGATTGCAAGACAAAAAACGCTATGCTAAGAAACTATTGTGAAGGATTTCCCTCCTCTTTCTGGCAGTGTCAGACTACTAAGTAATTATTTGAAAGAAGCAGGTACCTTACTGCAAGCCCTGGAGAATTCAAATGTTTTTCTCCCATAAATCTCTTAAATACTTGGCTTTCAAGTCTGTCTGCAGGCAGTAAGGAGAGATGGCATTCCGTCATTTTTGTATCCTGCTATACATACACCTGCTAGAAAGTTGACGCTCAATAGCAGCTGGTTACAACTTCCTGTATTGTTTTCTAGGCACCCAGTGATATGAGAAGAATCATGCACAAGGTCACAAGAAAATACCAGACTATTTACTATGCATGCAGTAGTAGAATAATGTAGTTATTTGTCTAAGGCCAGCTTTACTTGCATGGGCATGCTTGTTAATCAGAAATAATGATTTGCTCTTCATTTCCAATGACATCATGAAAAAAAGGAAGCAGGAAATCCATCTTTTTTCAACCAAGTGCACAAAAGAGGAGTTTTTTTTTATTTATTCAATGAGAATATGAAAACACTAACATACAGTCCCCTTCCTAAACCTGTTTAAACATTGTGTGGAGGGAGACCATGTGGGACTTCCATTTAAGTAGCCTTTAGTTCCATGATGGAAAGAAGGCAGAATATAAACAGTTTAGATAAATAGATGCACGTGAAATCTCATAAGCAGTATGACATGGACTGGGTTTCTACCTTCTTCATCTTCATTGCTGTCTATTGTTCTGTTCATTCTTACAGCAGTAGCCCCTGCTCATTAGCAAGTGATGGGACAGTAGTGGAAGCAGTGAAAGGGAAAGAGAAAACAATGTAGCTCATGAATTGCTATTCTCCATATTATCCCTGAGAAGATGCCCTCAAAATTACATTGAATTTCTTGTGGAAAAAAGTAGTTTGTGTTGTGTTGATTCTTTTGAACTGCTTTTAAAATGCCCCAGTTTCTCTCTCTTTGTCACACTTTCCCCCTTTCTTTTCAGCTTCCTTCAGTTGCTGCAAACTGAATTCAAAGTGCTAAGGTAGCCTGCACTCAATTAACTCAACATGGAAGAGAGGAGAGGAGAGGGGTGGAATCTTACCCGTCCAAGTAGACTCAGGAAAAAGCAAACTATTGCAGCCTCTCCTAGCTAGCTTCTTCTTCATTAATAACTTTTGCCATCTTGACCACATGCTGACGTGACTTGGCCATACATATCTCAGTTTTCATCTATAAAATATTGGAGGGTACAAATATAATGAATATCAGCACATTTGGGTCCAATCTCTCCAAGGAGAAATAAACAATGGGGAGACCAATTTGTCTAGAAAAGGGTGAAACAACGAAAAAAAGAGAAGAGACCAAATGGATGTCAGGAAGAGGGCCTTTCCATAGTATGGAATGGCTGAAAGAGGGTGGGTAAAGGTGCATAATAAAGAGAGAGATTCTAATTTTGAAGAAAAAAGTTGTATTAGATGACTGGGGGGAATCCAGAAGATGAGTTGGCTTTAAAAAGGAAGAAAACCAAGAGTAACAGATGGATAGGTGTTACAAGGCAAGAAAAAAATGGCTTCTACTGTGTGGGATAAGAGATTAAGGATATAACTCATTGTGTATTTATATGGGGAAGTGACCCATTGGAGTCAAGGGGACTCATTTCTGAGCAGGACTGCACTGTAAAATAGAATTAAATAGAGGAAAGTGCATGACCAAAATCAGGCAAGCAGCAGAGTTGTGAAGAGAAGATAGAGGTTTTTCAGAGAGTGGCAGAACACAGAAACTTTGGACATTACAGGATGAGAATTTCAGAGCCAACTCTAGCTTTTAAATGGAAGCGTTGAGTTGTTCCATTAAAAACTCTACTATAAAAAGGTCAAACAGCTTTAAAAAAATTACATCCCATTCTTGGCCTAAAACCTGCCAAGATCTGAGTGAAAGTACAAAGTTATTTTCAAAGTCTTCAAAGCACTTTTCATAAATATTAATTTATTAAACCGCAGAATATTCTTATTAGGGACTGAGTAGTGGTAAATATTTTATTTTACAGAGTGGTAAAAAAGGTTTATGACTTTTTAAAGATAATCTTGGATGCCAGGCAACCTTTAGACAACGTTATGTCCATTTGCCTAATTGGTAAATTATGGATTTAAAACATATGGCATCGTTACTTATTAGGTAGGTTCTTCATCCACAGTGCACTAGTTCAAAATCTAAAGTAAGACTGTAATTGCTTCTGGCAAGTTCTGTGTAACATACTGCGTTTGTTCAGTCAAACATCATAGTGTTAATGTTCCTTGTTACCATTTGTGATGCCTCCCCATCCATAACATCATGGACCTGGTTTCTGGAACAATAAATTGTTTTCTTAGCAAGGGGGTGGGTTAGGCTGGGTGGAAATCTGCTCAGACTCAGGGTGACTTGAATTGCAGACCCTCTAGGAACTGGGTCAGAATTTTTCTTGAACTGAGAATCATTAAGTCACTGGCCATTTCCACACTAGCCTGTTATAGCACAATGATTCCACTTTCAACATCCTCTGGAATCCTGGGGTTTGCAGTTTCTGGCCCCTCCTGAAACTGCAAACCCCAGGATTCCAGAGAATGTTGAAAGTGGAATCATCACGCTATAACAGGCTAGTGCAGAAATGGCCACTGAGAAGCATTAAGTCATGGAAAAGCATTCTGCATCTTTGAGAATCACTGAGACACTGAGAAGCATTAAGATCAAGTAGTTCTGTTGCAGAGATAGACAGAGTGCAGCTCAAGTGCCCAATTTTTTGGGGAAAGGCCAAAAAAAAAAAGAAAAAAAAAAGAACCAAATTGCTTTAAAAAGCCTCCTAGGACAGTGTTTGCCTTCTAAACACTCCGCTCTCCTAAAACTCCTGAAATACTGATTTTGGTAAATCCTGTCCCTGAAATATAAATCAAAAGTACACCTCTGGTCACTACTGGAGCCATCTGCACAGGGTGAAAATTGCCTCTTGCTCAGTACTTCCTGTCTCATTCCCTTGGTCTGCAATTACAGGTTATTGGTTGCTGCTGTCCCAACAGAGATGTCCCCTTCTTACTAGCAGACTTGCAGAGGCCATACATTGTATGCAGCTTGTGAGCATCATTCCCAGTTCAGTCCTCAGGATTAGGGGTGGAAAAAATTCTACCAATTTTAAAGTTTTCCCACATTTGAATTTTTAAAGCTCAACTATTTTTTCCACTGTGAGTATGAAGAAATGTGAGCATTTGGGTAAATTCTTCAAAACTTTCAATGAAATGCTCCCACCATTTGCCAAATCCTATAGGTACAACTGTTTCCAGCATGGACAGGACCATTGTGCCTGCCCAGATATACATGCTAAGGATGAGGAACCTCTCAGAACAAAGAGATTGCAAGACTAATCCAGTACTAATATACAATGGATTCAAAGCTTATGTGAATACGCAGGGATTCAAACACCGTCTTTTGAGAATTAAGCCCTCAAAGGCCTGGGACTAGAAATGCAAAGCTAGCACTTTTGAATCTCTCGAAGATTCAAAACCCTTTGTTCACTTATGGAAGGATTATCTGATCAGTTCATTTCATGCTTATTCCATTTCACATGAGTTATTGTGGTGGTGGTGGTGGTTTGCTTTCAAGTTGTCTCTGACTTATGGCAGCCATAAGGTAAATGTTTCATGGGTTTTTGTTTGTTTGCTTTTTTGGTAAGATTTGTTCAGAGGGGCGTTTGCCTTTATTTTCCTCTGAGGCTGAGAGAATGTGACTTGCCCAAGGATACCCAGTGGGTTTCCATGGCTGAACAGGGATTCAAACCCTGGTCTCTAGAGTCATAGACCAGCGCTCAAAACACTACACCACACTAGCTCTTGTACTGTTAGGTTTGAATAAAAAGTTTGCTAAAACAGGTTGACCTGCTCTTCTTCTTTGTGGCATAGGAATCTATCTCTGTTCTTCCCATGTTATTTCTGCCTCTAATACAAAATTTTCTGTTAAAGTAGCATGATATTTGCTGGCATATAAGAGTAACATTTCCCCCCGAAAAATACTGTTTGAAAATGGGGTGCATCTTATATGCTGGTGTGTTTTATACGCCATCAAATAGTGTTTGCCAGTGTATAAATGGGGTGCGTCTTATATACGACTGCATCTTATATACTGGCAAATACAATAACGCTCACGAACACATCTACTTCAGTATACCTGCATACAGTATCAGAACCTGCCATTGACAAACTGAACATTAAATCAAATACGAACAGTATGAACCTGCCTTTGTGTCCATGTCTGTAAAAAAGAGAGAATATCTTCTTTTTGACCCTTCTGTGCAGCTACCTTTCCACAGTGGCGGGATTTCGTGCTCCTGTGAGGCAAGGGGCTATGCTGACAGCAGTAGTGCTGCTAGTAGGATCTCTCATGCCAGGCAAGCTTTTGTTAAGGAGCCAGACTAAATGCGCCAAACAGCTGCTGGGCAGCAGCAGCAGTAGAAGGTCCTATGAAGTAACCCAGGAGTCAGATGGTTGTAGGGCAAGAGCTGTTGGGTAGGAAGTCCAGCCCAAGTCAGTCTCAAAGTATCCAGCAGGATGAAAGGAGAAAGAAGAGAGAAGTAATCAGCCAGTCTGAAAGTCAATACAGCAAGTTGGTAATCCAGATACATAAAGCTAGCAAGGGGTGAAATACTGTATTGTCCATCATAGCCAGTCCAAGGTCAAGAACATGCAAATACCAAGAATACTGCCAGTCACCAAGGTAGAACAGTTGCAAGCAACAAAGGTGCCAGGGATCTGCTGGGAGATTTATAGGCGGCTGTTTCAGGACACCGGGTGCATATTGAGTCAGCATGTCTTATTTAACAGATATTGGGATCTGCCTAGCCACTCCTTATCTTCTGATATTTGAATATCTATATTAGTAATTCTCTCAAACACTAAAAGTCTTCAAGTACATAAAAGAAAGAAAAAAAACAACCTGAAGAAAACATAAAACACATGAATTAGATATTAAAGAGAAAAATGAAGAGAAAGGGGAAAGGGAAACAGAAAGAAAAGTAAGAATCAATTTTCATCTTTCTTCTAAACAGATTGTAGCTGTCTAATTGATTCAAGCCTTGCAAAAATAACATCCAACACTTCCCTCCCTCTCCTTCCCCAATCCATACTTTCAAAGAGAGAGAGAGAGAATGAACTTCCTTCTGCCAAAGGATAACCTATCCAGCATGGTATCTCAACATTACTTTCTATTACATACCATTACCAAGGCTGTTGGTGACAGGGTGACTTGGTGGGTTTCTCATTAATATGGTTGCTGTAAGTCAAAGTCAGATTGACAGTAGTTAGGAATAGAATCCTGAAACTGGTATTTGCTATGGAGGGGGGAAAAACAGTGTGGGTGCTCCTGTCTCTCTTTTCCTCCAAGTTGCAATATATGTAGATAGAACTGCTTTATGGGAACATACCAGCATGCTTCATATTCAAATAATGACTATAGACAGTATAAAGTTAGTTTTATATCCAGCCTTTCTCATTATTCAGTAATAGGTTTCTTCGGCAGGGACAAAAATTGACCGAAGGCAAGTGAAGGTTAAGAGTTTTTTTAACATTGTGTGATCATTTAATAAAAGCAATTCTCATCCTCTGAACTGTTCTTAAGCACCGGAGGTTTCAGCACAAATAATTCAGTCTGACGTACGATTCAACCATGGATTTGTTACCCAGTATGCCTTTGGCTGCAAATGAACTTCATTGTTAGTTACCGCAAGGCAGACATGGATAATTCAAAGATGTCTCCAAATTTTATCTGTGGTTTTCCTTGCATAGTGCTCTCATTATTCCGGGAAACTCTGCAACTTTTAATCAAAGGTAGGGTTTTATTAAGCTGGAAGTTATAGTTTACCAATGAAGTCCATATGTGCATGAAAGCAATATGTTTCCCCTGGGCACCTACATTTGAAAATAATTGGACTTGTCTATCTCTGTTGAAGTATTTTCTATCTCAATGGACTAAATTTTATATGGCTTTAGTTAAATCCAGGAAGTCTGCACACTTTTCCTGCCATTTACTGGCAGGATATTATCCTCAAAGGCGTAAAGGTACAATGGAACAAAATTGTATATAACCAGTATGTTGTTTCTGAATTAACAGAAGCATTTATTAGTTTGTTATGGTTCATACTAGTTAATTTTCAGTAATGCAAACTGTATTCCCTAGTTATATGAACCGTTAGTGTACACATGCACGTACAACAGTGTACATGCAATGCCACAAGTAAATATGTATGTGTGCACATGAATGTGTGTGTGTCAGTTTTAGGCTATGTCTGCTACATTGGCTTTTACGTATGCTTACCTCATGTTCTTTTTTTCCAGTCCAACTACAAATGATGCCATTACTTCAAGTTCTGTGACCTTTTATTTCAACTAAATAGGGCCTGACCAAGATTGAGCACACAGTATACCAATGTATGTATATGTATATATAGTTGGCTCTCCACTTTCACAGGTTCAGCATTTGCAGATTTGATTTTTGTGGATTATTTAATTGTATTTATTGTACTTATTTATTTAAAAATTTAGAGTTGCACTGGAGGACTTAAGAGAATACTAGAAAGAACACTTTTCTAGGCTTTGCTGGGTCCTCCAGGATGACTCTATGGCCCACTGTACATGTACACGAACACTTTCCTTCTCTATTTCAGTTCCAACAAAAATCCTTCCTTAAGTGGTTATCATTCAATGGCAGGGCTAATCCAGGTTATTTTGCTGCCTGGGGCAAAATGCCCTCTCCCCCAGACAAGGTGTCTAGTACCCTAGTTGACACAGGACACATCCAGATTGACCTAAAAGACCAGAAAGTCCCAGATTTTATTTCTTTTATTTTTATTGAAGATCCACACATGTTTCGTTTATCTCAAAAAAATTTCTGTCAGCTCTTAGTATGATGAGAGACCTTTTTATCCCAGTTTCACAGCTCGGTTTATTTTAACCAGTATAAAATTGGAAATAATAGGAACAAAATCTGGGACTTTTCAACCAGTCTGGATGTGCCTATAATAAAATAGAATATTAAATTACTAACTAACCATTTGCTGCCTTTTCATGACACTTCAAATCAGGTGCTGGAGGTAGCCACCTGTCTGTGCCTAATACCAGAGCCAATCCTCATGCAGGGAGAAAATCTTCCATTGGTCCAATAGAAATTTCCTCCCAGAGCTAAGAGCAACTAGAGGGTTTATTTGTATTCAGATGGTTACACAAGAGGAAAAGAAAACACTCTTACTGTTCATCATGATTCCAATTTTGAGTAGATCCCTATGTGTCTGCTAATTAGGGCTGTGGAGAAATCACAGGGCTTTTAATGCAGCCATGCTTCAGAAAGGCTTAAGGTGGACATGAGGCTGCCAAGGCAAATGATGGTTATTAGCCTTGAAAAATAAATGGAATCTATATCTTTGTAGGCAGTACACTTTGAATAAAGAGCTGGTGTGGTGTGGTAATTTGAGCATTGGACTAAGACCTTGGAGACCAGGGTTTGATTCCGTGCTTGGCAAGGAAACCCATTGGGTGACCCTGAGTGTGTTACACACTCTCAGCCTCAGAAAACCCCATGATAACTTCACCTTACACCTAACAACTCAAAACAACTTGAAGGCACACAACAACAACAACAACAACAACAGCATCAACAACACTTTTGAATAATGACAGGTGCTGAGGTTAGAAAAAATACTTTTCTGGATTACATCTTTCAGAATTCCCCAGCCAGCATGGGTTGGAGGATTGTGTGTGCTATGATCCAAAAAGTAACTGTGTTACCCTGGAAACTGGGGGTTCTGCTAGGGACGCCTGACTTTGCCAATTAGAAGTGCCAAATTTGGGGAAATTAGACTTAGAGCACTATCTTGCTAGCGAGAGGCAGGGCAACGACGCGAGATCTTTCACCCTATGTCTACAGCGTCGGGTTAGAGAGTGACTAAACAAGGTGTTTCCAAACAATAACAATTCTTTATTAAGCACAAACACAGAAGACAGACACAGACTAACTAACTTAGAAAAGAAAGAGAGTTGTAGGGGAGGCAATACGACCTGTTCCATAGTCCTGGGGAGAGGTTGGAAATTCGGGGGAAGAAAGCTCAGCGCGGGGCGCTGAGGGGAGTCCCTTAAACACACCGACGGCAAGACGGTATGGCAGTTGAAGGTGATCCGAGGATCGGTTAAAAATGAAGGGTTTTTATAGGGAAGATCGTGCCTTTCGGCTATGGCAGTCCCAAAAGGAACAAAAGAGGTTTTGGTGCTGGACAAAAGGATTTGGTGAGGTCAGGTAGTGCGTGATGGGATATGCGTGTAGAAACAATACCTTTGGCCGAGACGTTAATGGCCCAACTTACAAGAGTAGTTTGCCTGAGAGCCGTATGGCTATTGAGGAGTCCGTGGCGGGAAGTTCCCTAAAGCTTCGGGTGAGTTTTGGGTGCTGGCTACAAAGAGAAATGGAATGCAAACCATTAACTGCCGCTTCTCTGTCCGTGCTTATCTGGAGAACTTTGTGAACACGTGAAATGAGGTAATCACTAGCCTGGACTGGCTAAGGCCAAATTAAATGATATCAAAAGATATCTGGGGGTCCTCACCGAGGGTGCCATGGCTGAAATAACAACTGTTCCAAGGTTCGACTACATGCTACTAGGGCATATGAAAAGGAAAGAGCCATTGTCCCAATCCTTTGCAGATAAACACCCAAAGAAGTCTGATTTTGCTGTTGAAAACTGAATGTTAGGCTGGATGGTCATAGTCAATCTGAGCAATGCAATGTGTTTTCTTACAAATCAATATAACTGGGCATGTTTTCTATTCATAGAATGCGAACACTATATGTATGTTTGAATAAGAAAATGATAAATACATTATAATAAGGATAGGGAATATTCAGCCTCCTGGTGCAGATGAACAACAACTCTCATCATATCTCACCCTTGGCCAGCATGGCTTAGGTTGATGGGAACTGAAATTCAAAAACACCTGAAGGCCACAATTGGGTATTATAGAGATGTCTGGAGCTTTTCTTAATGCCTAAGCCTCTATATTAATGCCCAGTGTTATGGCTGTATATGTATCCAGTAAATTCTGTGTTGATGGATTTTGCTTTTATAAATATCTGAACATTAGATTGAAGAGTATCTTCCCAAACATACTCCTGTGTAATTAACCTTCATCCATACAAATATGAAGCTAGGGGACACAATAATTCATATGACAATGATTCTCAAACATGGGCTCTGCAGATGTTTTGGAAGCCCTTGTCAGTGTGCCCAGTGGTCAGAAACTTTTGAAAAGAAAGTCTCAAACATCTGGAAGGCCAAAGGTCGAGAACTGATGATATATACCATTCTGCTAGGCGGGAAGCATAATTGTACTACACTTCTGTACCAAATCAGAAAGGAGAGGGGGGTAGAAGACAATACTGTATAGATGTTTTTCTCCCAGCTGATAACATCCTCACCACAGTAATCTTTGATGTGGGGATGTCAGAGGCCTCCGTAATGTTTGTAGCCTTCACAGTGCGAACCATGTTCTGCTGGCTATATCCCCTCACTTCTGGAACTAGAGAAATGGTAAAGAGACCACAGTTTGTCTCAGTCAGGTTTGAGATTAAAAGGCATAATGTCACACCAGGGACTACAATAGAGATGAGCAATTTGTGGAGCTTCAGGTATTGCTGAACTGCACTCACTATCAGCCCCAACTCAAACAGTCAATGATGAGGGGTGAGGGCCCTGCAGTCCAGCAACTTTTAGAAGGCCATACTGTTGGTCTACAGGTTTACAGGTTTCTATTCAAGCCTAAGTGCACTCAGGAACAATTCAATATTAATTTAGACTAACTTTTCAGATACCCAGCACTGTGAACATTTGAGCAATTAATCTGGTACTTCCAGAGTAACTATGAATCAGATTATGAGAAATGATACTAGGTTATTTACTTTTTTATTTCACTCAGTGATGATGACTTAGATACAATAACTTTCAGTAGAGGAAATCCACTCCCACCCCCCAGAGAGCTACTGTGAACTGAGTAATCAAGTGTTACAAGATCAAGTGGATCAGACTCTAAGTGTGAACTGAGATCCCTAAATTGATTGTCTCTCCCCCTTGCTTTTCTTCTACAGCTTCTGGAGTTGCAGATGAGGATGACGAATGGTCGAGTCCTGGTGAATCAAGCACAACAGGAAAATGAGAACCTGAAGCAGCAAATTGAGAAGCTGACTCTGGAGGCTGTGGTACTACGGAGGAAGGTAAGATCAGTCAGAGAAAAGAGGCTCAGTGGTAGTTTCAAGAACAGATGTGGCTTAAACCAGGACTTAGCTATTGTTTCCACAGGTGGTTGCCTGAATGTGTATGTTTGTGTGTGTGTGTGTGTGTGTATTCCACAACATCATTCATTGCACCATGACTGTATTAACTGGAACATTCATGAAAAGATGAGCATAACTGTCCCATGTGTACAATTTTTGGAAAGCACACTACTGCTGATTTGCTACAAATTCCTTCAAACATTGGCACCGAAAGTAAGAATAAATGTCAAGGTCATATTTAAAAAACTTTGTTTTTTAAGAAAGAATTTGAAATGAATTCCTAATGTAAATAGTTTTAAATATACAAGCAGTACTTGTCCTCCCAAGAGACTGTGGATAGAGTGACGCTTTTTATTACTGTAAGCATTATAACATCTCCACCTACTCTTTTTAAGTACTGATTCACTAAACTACATTCCAGAATATTTGACATGGTAATAAAAGATATATATGTTTATTCCAGTACAGTACCTGCTATGAAAGCAATATCATTACACCCTCATTTTTGGTTCCTTAAAACAACAAGAGCCACTGGCACAAGCACAAGGCAGAATATTATCAAGTTTGCATTCGCAATGAGGGACTGCAAATAGACTGCATAGCATTAGTTTTTAAACCTTTCAGTGCTGGGACCAGTGTTTAAGCTCAATCTGCATTTGGGAACTGACTTCTTACCTTTACCAGCTATTTGAATGGTGGTGGCATGGCTGTTGCAATCTACCTTGATAGACTGTAAATAATGAATAATCCCCTCATCATCAGCACCACTGTTGCCACTGCTCCCATCAGCCTGCCAGTGGCAGTTGCCTCTGCATCACTGTGTAAGGATGCAGATGGCTGCCATGTAAAGTTCTTCCCATACATTGCACGGAAACATCTAACATGGCCTTGTGGGAAATGTATAATATGGTCCATCAGGTTCCTACCAAGGACCCAGCTAGCAGCAAAAACAGCAACGGTGGGTGTGGTATGGGCAATGGGCAGGGTCAGTGCTAGATCGATGGGCTTGCAGTCCCCACAGAAACTTTATCAGTGGCCCTGGCCCTGACTATTTTCTTTAACAGTTTCAATAGAGTATTTAGGGACCAGAGGGTCACATATTTTCTTAAATCAAAAACTCAGAGACAGTTAAGAATTTGAAATTCAGTCATATTTGCTGCATGCATGACTAAGCATGGGCAGAAGATGGACTGTAAACAAACTGTTAGTATTTGCCATTGAACTATAGCAAACTGTAGCTTTCTGGACATGTCTAACATGTATCTCCAGATTTTGGAGATATGTGTGTTCTCTTTGCATTTCATATTTGCAAACATGGGTGTATCCATGGCAATCAGAATTGCTACTATATAAGCTGCTTCAAAGTTGCTCTAGATCAAGATGGTAAGGTTCAAATATGGAAAAAAAAAGTGCACCAGCACTTAATAGATGGCCTTTGCTTGTGCCCAGGATCAGGCATGCATATATATCTGTTTATCTGTTAGCTTTTTATCCCCTCTCTCCAAAAAAGATGGGACTCAAGGCAACTAGCCATAAAATGAATAAAACAAGTAAAGATAAAAACATAAAAGAGATCCCTTAGAACAGTGGTTCTCAACCTGTGGGTCGCGACCCCTTTGGGGGTCGAATGACCCTTTCACAGGGGTCGCCTAAGACCATCGGAAAATACGTATTTCCGATGGTCTTAGACTCCATTCCCTCCTCAGTGGTGGTGCGCAAGCACGAGCCACGCGCTCGTGTCCTCCTGCCCCCTTTGGTGGGAGTGCGTGCGGCTGAACGCGCTCCCACCAAAGGCGGCAGGAGGACGCGAGCACATGGCTCACGCTTGCGCACCACCACTCCTGGGCCTTTTCCGCATGTTACCTTATCACGGAGGTGGGGGGTGCTGTTCGCGCAAGCAGGTTCTTGCGCGAGGCACTCTCTTCGCTGCTCCTTCGTCCCACAGCTGGCTTCCTGGTCATGCGACCACCCCGCCCCTTCCTCCCCCAGCGCAGCCTACAGTTCCCAGGATGCACTGTGGAAGGAAGGGGCGGGGCGGTTGCGCGACCAGGAAGCCAGCTGCGGGACAAGGAGCAGAGAAGAGAGCGCCTCGTGCAAGAACCTGCTTGCACGAACGGTACCCCCCACCTCCGCAATAAGGTAACGTGTAGAAAAGGCCCAGGAGTGGTGGTGCGCAAGTGTGAGCTACACGCTCGCATCCTCCTGCCCCCTGTTCAGAAGGGACTGAAATCGCTCCCCTTCTCCGCTACTAGGATAAGCTCCCATCTGACGGGCCAGCTTGGGGGGGGCGCGGCAGCATGAGGGGCAGGCCCCCTCCTCACCACAGCCTCTGCCCCACTCGCCATGGAGGGGGCACTGCGGAAGGGCTGACGGGCTGCAAGGCGGCACTTTTCTGGGGAGGGGAGCGAGCTGTGCCTGGCACAAAAGACAAAGGCACTGGGATTCCTCCCCCTCCAGCCAGGATCGGCACTCTGGAAATTTTTCCCACACTGCCCCCCCAGCGGAAATGAGATCAAAGCAGAAGCAGAGCCTGGGGGGGGTCTCGGAATTTTTTCCCAGGGGAGATGCACGGCTCCTCTTTCCCTCCCTGCCCGCCCCCTTCCCGTTCCTGGCCGGCGAGGTGGCCTTTGCCGGGGGGGAGGCATTGTAAATAATAAATAAATAATTTTATGGTTGGGGGTCACCACAACATGAGGAACTGTATTAAAGTGTCGCAGCATTAGGAAGGTTGAGAACCACTGCCTTAGAACATCAGACTATGTTTAAAATGATCTAAAAAATCAATAATGATAATTAAGACAGCGTTTGCCCAGCTGTTTGCTTTTTTTTCAAGCACCCAGTCTAACTACCAAAGATCTGCCAAAATGAAAAGATATTTGGCTGCTGGCAAGTAGACAGCGGGGAAGGGACCAACTTAGCTTCCCTTTGCAGGGAATTCCACAGTGCAAGAGTGACCACTGAGAAAATCCTGGCTTTAGATCCAGTGGATACAAGGTTGCCTGATCTTGACACCCGCTCCCTGGTTGGAAGAGCCCATTTCAGAGACCATTGCCAATGGAAACACCATCAGTGATGGTCATCCTCTTATGCCTGAGCTTTCTGTGAGTTCTCTAGGGAGCTGGCTGTCCATAGTGGATGCCCTGCCTCATTGGCAAAGGGACCGTCCCCCCCCATCAACCCCTTTAACTGGCCAACCCAAGGAATGCCTAGAATTATCTGAATCCAAACTTGACTTAGTAAAAACTAGATTCAAGACTTTTTTTAAAAGTTTAGGTACATGGTTTTTCAGCACTGAAGCCCTGATCTCCCCCTCCCCAAAATCAAAAATCATAAAAATTTAAATTAATCCCCTTCTCCCCTGTGAGGTTTCAACACATTCTGGTTACCAGGGAGGAACAGCTTCAAGAGAAAAACCAGGCTCTTGGATCTACCTCTGAGACATGAGAATTTTCTTCTAGCCAAGAATAGCCTCAGAGAGTTTCAGCTGTTGTATGTCAAGCTTACAAGCAGACTCCATAAAAATTATATGCAGGAGCTTTGTCAATCCTAAAGGGCTTTGGCAGCTGCATATCTGGAAAAAGTGCTCTCTTATAATGATGCCTACAGATTCCTGATAAAACCTTTACTTTTTTTAAGATAAAGTGCTTGCTCTTCAGTCTTTTTCAGCACTTGGAAAATCTTTCCAGTATGTCACTGAGGAATGTACATGCACTCCTACAGTTCCTAGCAACAATCAGAAACAACTGGAGATAGCTATTTGGATTATGCTATGGCAAGAGCACTTTTTTAAAGCAAGCTAGATTAAGAAAGACAGATCCAAACTCCAGTGTGTGGCAATGAGCTATGAGGAAAAAGAGGTTGCGGCTGCCTCTCCCTATGGCCTGGGTGTTCTCTATTGCCAGCTTTTTTACAGGGACAGTTGGGGATCATCATTAAAGGAAAAGCACTCCCCATTTTTCTCTCTTCCAGCTGCAGCTGGTCCCAGAATAAAGAGCAAGTTGCAGAGGCCAACTGAGTCACCCATGCACATCCATCACTTGAAATTTTTCAGTAGAATTACAAACAGCCTCTCCCAAAAGTATTTTGTTGAAGACGCCAGTGGATCTGAAGGCCCTATCTGTAGGGTTTGGCCTGTTGCTCTGTCACAGAAGTAAGGCATGAACTGGTGCTGAAATCATTTCATGATTAACACACATAGGCAAACATAGGTCATTTCTAGATTATCCGTTTACAGAAGAACAAATATACAATCTCCATTAGTGTAATATCTTTATCAGGCCAACAAAAGTGTCATAGAATCATAGAGTTGGAAGAGACCACAGGGGCCATCGAGTCCAACCCTCTGCGATGCAGGAACACCCGTCAAAGCACTCCCAACAGACGGCCATCCAGCCTCTGCTTAAAAACCTCCAATGTGTCCCTTCAATGTGTGCAAGGTCCAAGGGTTTCTTTGTAAGTTAAGATGTTACAAAAGGCAAATACCAAATAGTTAAGATATCTGAACTATTTTTGTTAGGAATTTGGAGTGATGAGGTTAAAACTGACAAAAAATATCAGAAACTGCTTCAGTATATACTACTGGCTGCAAGACCTGTCTATGCAAAGTATTGGAAGAAAACTGAGATCCCATCAATGACTGAAGAGTTTAATAGACTGATGTCAACTGCAGAGATGGATAAATTGTCTGCCAAACTGAAGGGAACTTCTGATGAAGAATTTACTTCAGATTGGAGATATTTAATAAAATTTTTAAGGATAAATGAGGGTGATTTGGTGATTTTAGGGTTTTGAACTTGCACAATACTGTGTCTTTTTTTTTTTTAAAGAACTGTTCTAGTATATTATTATCCTGAGAAAGATGCTGAGAAAAAATTAAATACGATTATAAGTTGTTGCTATAATATGTTTAACATAGAGTTGATTTGATTAAAGGGAGTAATAGTATAGTGGAATTAAATAATAGTATTTCAATACAGTTGATAATATTGATTTTTGAAATGGAAATTTATGGAATATAAGAAATTTAGGAAATTTAGAAATTAAAATAGTTTGAGAATATAAATAAAAGGCGCAACAAATTTAAAACAGTAGAGAGTAATGAATCTAAGTTAAGTACATTTTCATATCTTGGAGCTGTTTGCAACAAACATAGGAGCCATTTTTAATTAGATGTAGTTTTTGTTGTTTAGTTTAGTATAATTTGATTATCAGTTTAGTTTAAGTATGGTATAGATATATACAGTTTTTTTGTATGTTTAATGTAATTGTATATGTAGGTCAATTTGTTATTTGTCTTTATTATATATTGGTTTGGCTGTTTGTTTATTTTTTGTTTTGTTTTATGTACATAAAATTTCTAATTAAAAAAAGGAGAAGGAAAACTAATAAATCATTTTAAAAAAGATGTTACAAAAGGTGTGATGGAAGAATTGATGTGAAGTCATGGTGTTTGCATGATGTTCTGAAATGAAATGTCTGTCTTGGGTTATCCTACAGGCACCATTTCATCACTGAGTCAACTTTCCCACCTCCACACACCTCTTTTGTAATGTTGTGTGACTGCAGTCTAACAAAGAGGTTTGATGATCTTGAGAGTTTGCACATGTTTTGTGCTACTTTGCTTAGCTTATGAAGGCAGTATACTAGTATGGATTTTGGTATTTTTCTTATGGTCAGCCTGGCTAACTTTGCTTTTGGTATAGTTGTTACCCTGTTTACTGGGGGTCTCGGGAGGGACACCTAAATAACCTTACAATTACACAAGATGGGGAAATTGGTCAAGAGCACTGGTTGGCACTACGAGAGGCAGGGTAAAGCAGCAGGATCTTGTAACCCAATGTTTATGGGGTCAGGCCAAGTCAAGAAGCAAACTGTGTTGAAAATAATGAATGATCTTTATTAAATACAGGCACACAATGTAAGCAACACACGCACACAGATAACTAAGGAAATAAAGGTTTGAGTATGATAGTGGGATTTTCAGAGGGATAGTAGATTCGGGTGATATGAAACCTGTTCCTGAAGTCCGGAAAGAATAGAGAGCAATGCTGGGGTTTGATGTGGCTCAGCACGTGGAGCTGAGGGGAAGCTCACCAAGCAAAGCGGCAGCAAGGCAGTCTGGAACTCGGGAGCGATCCGAGGATGGTCTCGGAATCAGGGGTTTTTATAGGGAGAAATGTAACTGCAAGCTATGCCATACTTGGGGAAAACAATGAGTTTCGGGCGCGGGACAAAGCTTTGGAAAGGTCAAAATTTAACATGATTGAGTTAAGTCCAAATTGACAAAGAGTTAGCCAGTATGCAAATACAGAGTACTTGGCATTTGAGTATTCAGCTTGCCAAGTTGCCTGCTCGGGGCAGGGAGTCCTTTGTAACCAGCGTGCATACATAATGAGGGTGTTTGCAGAGAGGTCTCCTAAAGCGGTGATCTGGCTATTTCTGGCCTGCCTGGGTGGAGAATGGAATGTCCAGTGATTAGTGGCTGAGCCTAGTTCTGTGCTTGTCTGGGGGCCTCACAAACACATGGAGAGGGGTGGTGGAAGAGAGCCAGATTATTGATATCAAAATGCTATCTGGCGGTATCTCCAAGGAGGCCTAAACTGCAGTAACATAGTAAACCAATACAGAGTTGTTGCTTATTTATTGCAGAAGCTCATGGAATGGTTTATTTTTACACTCTTGCCCTTTTTCATCTTTCTTTCTTTCCTCCTTTATGTGTCTTATCTTTTGGCTAAGGGCCTGAAAGTTGAGCCGATGCTGTTTTAAACTTTTGCACAGCACCACACAGTATGAAGCACTACTTCACATATAAATAAATCATCCAGACAGGTTTTTTAAGAAAATTATTCTACTTTGGCCATGCCAGTCCTTCCTGGCATTCAAATACTAACGTAGCGCTCCTAGATATATGTTAGTCCTTCTTTTGCTAGTTCTTTTATTAGTGCTACTTTTCTGGCCTGACTGTCATGAGCAATATCAAACCGATGTTTGTGAAATAACTGAAGATGTGTGACAGAGTCGCAACCGTTCTATCTCCTTCTGCACATACACACATACACACCACTCTGCAATTCATAACATTAAAACTCAGATCTTTGATTAGGTCTACTGGTTCTACACTCCAGGTATTTTTATAAACAATTGAAAATAGATCTGTGTGCTAGGCTACAAATCTCTGTAAAGAAGAGAGAAAAATTGAGAAATCTTTCTTTGAAATGGCTTTATGAATATAAAGACTAGTATTGCTTTATAACCTTTCTAACTCTAACAAAGTAACTGTGCTACAGATGTACACTAGTTGTATCCCTGTTTTACTGGCACAACTTTCTCCAAAGAATTCTGGCATTTGTAGTTAAGTAAAGGATCAGAGAATTTTCTGTTTTGATATCATAGTAACGACGATGTCATAGTATGGAACATCGCTATATATAGACAGCATTTTTCAAAGAAAATGTAGACCTTTTGGCTCAGTTTTAAAACATCTCCTCAGTACCTTGATCCATGGCAAAGGAGTGTTTTTATCTGTCAGAATGGAGCCCTTCCAGTCTGTAAGTGTTTTTCCTTACTAATATCCTATTTCCAACACCATGTTAGTATGCTGAAGGTATGTGCTTATTATTCTGTAAAGTCTATTCGTGTGTCAGTTCCGTATAATTTCAAATGGTACCGTCATCTCACCTGGTAATTAGGACATGACTTTTATGGTGTACTTAACTCTTATGTTTTAAGAAACAGGCCAAAATCAAATGCTGCTTAATGAGCTGGCAATAGGAAGGTTTCATTTCATTTTTATATGAGGCACTGTTTTGGCAAGGGATGGGTGGGTGGAGGGAAGATTTCAGTTAAGTGAAGAAGATATGTTGAAGAAGGGAGAGATTATCAGAAAGCTTTAGATTATTGTTCTTTATTACTAAGAATATGTTAATTACTATTCGATAGTGTATTTAGGAACATTTTTATGATTGCTTAAAAAAGAAAGTAATATTAATGACCATAGCAATCTTTATTAGCAACATCAGATGATCATTCCAATCAGTTAATTTTAGAAAGGCTACAAAGGAGAAGGAAATGTGTGTCTTGACGTGGATAACTACTATACAAGGCCATTTCATTATCAGGCTAGAGATATGTGTGTCCCTGAGGAGTTAGATTTCCTTTTAAAAAACACCCTGTAGGGCAGAGTTATTGTATTCTGAGTTGGCCAGTAGTTAAATAAAGTCTACAGAAAAGGAACTTGAATGGACACATTTCTGAACTTTTAAGCAATAAGCAAATATGGGCAACGCAGCCACAAAAATTGCAGTATAGGTCAGGACTGGTTGTATTGTTGGGGAATGTGGCTGACAGTCATGTATTTCACAAGCAGAGTATTTAGTATTCAGAAGTAGAAGGTGAGTAACAACCACTTTCACACCACCACCATTCACATATATATTCTAGCAGAGAAATAAATCAAGTTTAATCTTTTGTGTGTGTGTGTGTGAAAAAAACATACTAAGCAGCCTTACTTACAAATATGGAAGGTTTCATAACTTCTCATATTGAGAGGTTCTGCAAACTTGTGCTCTTCAAATATGAAGCAGAGAATGAGAATTGGAAGCTACAAAAGACCATCAAATCAGGAAATAACATGCATACATGCTATCATACATGTCATCTTAGAGAGAGATGTAAACTGCTGAGTACAGGTATGCTAAAGTTGCTTCCTGTAACAATTATCTTTATACAGAATGAGATGATCACTTCAGGTACTAGATACTAGGGGCTGTCTTCTAACTGTTCCTCATAAATTTTCTGACTTTTCCCCACTGCAACTCGTGGTCATGCTGACTGAGGGATTCTGGGAGTTCCAGTCCCCAAATGAATAGGGCCTCGGGCAAGTCAGACTTAAACTCTCCCTAGAAACCAAGATGGCTGAAGTGAGGCTGTCATACTTTGGACATAAGAAACAGCATGACTCACTGGAAAAGGCAATAATATTCTGTAAAGTGGAAAGCTGCAGGAAAAGCAGAAAACCACACTATAGGTGGATTGATTCAATCAACGAAGCCACAGCCCTCATTTTGAAAGACCTAAACAGGGCAGTTGATGACTGGAGTTTCTGGAGGGCTCTCATTAATAAGGTTGCCATAAGGCAGAGTTAACCGGATGGCAAATAACAACAACAATGTCCTCAAAGGATAAGGTTTCCAGGCTCTGGACCAAAGGACAAAGATGCTCAGATCTCTGCTCCATATATTCTTTGAATATTTCTAGCCATTGATAAAAAGGACTTCTAGTTTCTGTTTCAATCTTTTTAGGTTTTTGCCTTGTTTGTATCCCTGATCACTTCAACCCTTACTCTCTTCCAGCCTGTAAACCAGGACATTTTAAATAAAAACATGTTCATCATAATTAAAATCTTAACCCGTGGTGAAAAATAAATGAACATTATTACATAGAAACAAGCTTGTAATATACTATATAAACTGCTCTTATCTTTCCTTGTAGCAATCTCTTACAGAAGGTTGTAGGACTATGGTGCCAGGCCAATTAAGGTAAACATGTGACCATGTTGCCTAGGAATTCTTAAGTTCCCCAAAATAACATTTCCATATAAAACCCAAGTACAGCAAGAAAGAAATCTTTCCCATGCATGTGCCTCAGAACCAAGCAAAAGTTGTGTCACCCAAAGAGCCCCGCAAGATAATTACACAGGAAGGATCAGACATTGCAGATCTAAACAGTTTGTTTTAACGGTAATGACCATCACCATAAACTGCAACTGCAGCAACAGAGGAATTAACAATCAAAGGAGGACTAGAAGGTTCACGTTAGAACTCTGACTGCAGCATTTTTCACCAGCCACAGTTTCCATGTGCTTTTGAAAAGCAGCACCAAATAGAGCAACTTTAACTCTCTTACATAGAAATATAGGGCTCTTTCTTATTGGTAATATAGTTCTTGTAATATAGCTCCTTGGGTTTTGTCAGTTCTTGTCACCTCTGTATTCATTTGTTCCACTCCTTTTAGGGACCTTTGGCATGTGTAGTTTTTTCCTTGGATGTGCACCAGGGTTCTTCCAAAGTCGTATAAAACCAAAGTATAGTTTGCTGAGATGGTCCTGTGGTTTGATGGACAAATTTTCTCTATTTTTTGACAGTGTTATAATGCAAAAAGTGCCCACTGATGTACTACACCTCTAAAAAAATTTAAAGGAGAAAGGAATTGGAGATACTTTTTTGTTCTGATATATCGCAGAATGTTTAAAAAAAAACTTGAGGGAGGGAATAAAATGTTATCAGTGTGTTGGGACAGCAACAAATCCAGCAGACTCCTAAGGCATTTGTCCAGTCCTGAGGAGTTCCTGGTTATGTTGAGGACCAGTCTACATTTTTACAGCCAGACACAATTATGGAGATCACCTACATTTTCTCCTCTGCAAAAAATATAATATAATATAATATAATATAATATAATATAATATAATATAATAATAAAATAAAATATAAAAAGTAAAACAAAGGGGGAAGGGGATCTATGAGAGTGCTAGTGTGCCTCTCACTTCCTACTTTTCCCCTTTCTTTCCTCCTTTCTTTTTGCCCCATTTCTTAGAGCTGAAGTTCAAAGACTTTGCTGCAGTGTTTATTTGTTACATTTATATCCTGCTTTTCCTCCAGTAATCTCAAGGCAACATACATGGTTTTCCTCTTCTTCCTTCCTTTTATCTTCACACAACCTTGAGAGGTAGGTTAGGCTAAGAGAGTGTGACTGACCAAGGCTATCCAATGCATTTCATGGACAATTTGGAACTTGAACCTCGATTTCCTGTCCCAGTCCAGCCCTCTAACCACTATTCCCCACTGACTCTTTCATTAATGGTGAAAAGAATGATAGCTTCTGGCAGGAAGAAAAGTGATGTGAGGAAAAGGATTAAGAGTGCTCCTTCTTAGCTGCAAATCACAATGCACTCCCATGGCTGCAGTTTCCCCAGCCTACCGGTGTACTTGCTGGCTCTTACTTGTGTTTGTTTTGTTCTGTCCTGTACCCAAGTATTCACACACTCATTCAGACCCCAGCACAAGAAGCATACATGTACAAATTGCTGGGATGGCAGGCCTCTTTCACACTACACAAATATAGCCCTTTGGTGTCATTTAAACTGCCAGGACTCCATCCTATGGAATTCTTAGATTTGTAGTTTTGGGTGATATTCTGTATTAAAAAGCTCTGGAGTTTGATCAAATTACAGATTCCAGACATGCATAGGATGAAGCCATGGTAACTGAAGTAGTACAAAAGTGCTATAATTGTATAATGGGAAAGAATCACAGGACCATATGAACAATCTCTCTTGTAAAAGAAAGGAACCCTGCCAAGATGTAGATTATGAAATGGGAGGGAACCTGTACTGTACAAGTAACTGGAATTGTGATGGCATCACTAAAACTTTCTCTCTCTTGGAGACTGCAGTGTTAGTTTTAACAGGAAACTAGATGACAATCTTTAATACAAAGCAATAGATCCTTTTGAAATTTATTGCAACTGAACTGCATCCCACCCGCAGAATGCCAGATCTATCATAACGTATGTGCAGCAGTGAAAAATCCTGGCAAAGCGAGGGAAGAAGCCTGCAAGTTGCTGAGAGAACAAATTACAAACACTGCAGGTGTCACAATACATCAAGTCAGAGCTGCAGATCACTGACTGCAACAGCAGAGAGCTCAGGTTGGAATAATAATACTAACAATAACATCAACAATAGCCTGAAAAGTTGTCACAATGGTGATATAAAAATTGTATGGGACTTCAAGAGTCAAACTGGCAAGCTGTTAGAATATAATAATGCCAGACATAACTGTGGTCAGGAAAAAAGAAAGATTTACCAGGTGAGATTCAGTGCCTCTGGGAAAAGAAAGCAACTGTGGTTCCAGTGGTGATAGGTGCTCTGGAAGCAATTCCAAATGGACTGAGAAAATATCTGAGTGAAATTGACATAAGTAAGATTACACCACTTGGAAAATGACACATTATCCAGTAATGCTGCACTGATTCCTAGATTCTTTGATAGACTCTAAATAAACTCCTGTCAGTAACACCTGGTAAATTATCAAAGAGAGGAGGAGGAAGAGGAGGGGGAGATGGTGATGATGGTGATGATGGTGATGATGATTTGTATTGCTTTCCTGTGTGAAGTATGATACCAGATTATAAGTCACACACAGAGAAAGCTTTCTTGGAATCACTTTCAAACCTACAAGTGGAGCATGTTACAGTAGTTCAAACAGGAAAAAAGGAATGTCTCACTGATCTGATATCTGCAGGAATGGGCACAGTTTTCAAGCATTAGCCTCAGCTGTGAAAATTCATTCTTGGATATTTTTAAAACCTGGGCTTCCCTGAGTCATAGGTTGAATCCCTGTTCCTGATCTGTGTTTTGAGTGACCAGGTGTTCCTCTTCCTTGTCTGGATTAAATTCTGATTTGGATAACTCTCATCCAGTCCCTGGTTGATCTCAGGCATTGGTTAGGAACCAGAAGAACCTCCTTGCATTTAGATGGAAAGGGTTGGTTGCTAGCCTACCAGTGGTACCAAAGTCCAAATAACCTCTCGCAGATGTGTGTGTGTGTGTCTTAAATAGCATTAAAGCAGCCCATTGGCTCATCCTTATGGCGTTGGACAGGGATCCTCCACCCCTATGTTATGAATTTGCCCATCCAGGAATAACCAAAACTATAATAAAACAGTGCTTTCAAGTCCTGTCCCAGACAATGTACCAGAAAGATACTGTGATCATTGATATAAAAACTCAGTAGAATCAACACTCCTCATGTCCATTTTCTGGTGTTGATCATCCACCACAGTGACCAGAACAGTAAGTGGCCTACAACCAGGATGAAGCTATAGTACACTGGATTAAGATCTTCCATCTCATTAACTTGATAGGCATGTAATTCACCTTTATGTACAGATTAATAACCCAAGGTGTATTTTTTTTCTGATAAGAGTGGTACTTTTAAAAATGTCACAGTAGTGCCTAGGAACTACTTCTCTATGGGTTCTGTCGACAGCAGTACAATAAAGTTTAAAAGCTAGTGGAATGTGACCAGGATTAACTGCCTGAGTTCTTATAGAGGAACACTGGGCAGCAAATCCTTGTTAAATGGCCTTGTTCACATAGGTGTCAGTCTTCAAATATTACAGCAATGCTGTGGAATGAGCACCCAGAAGTGCATGTATATGAAACTACTGTGACATTTCGGGGTACCGCTGTGTTCCACTTTTAGATTCATTCTGTACTCTAGGTCAAATTGCCATTTTGCATTTAGCTGTTATTTTCCTAGCTGCATGTTATTTTCTTTTAGGTGCCAAGTTATAACCTAGCTTTTTATTAAAGCCTTCAGAGCGTAATCATATTACTTTTTAAAGTGTACATGTAAGGATACAAGCACTCAACCTGGCGGTTGGGGAGCAGGGGAGGAAGCAGAGGAAATGAGGCACATAATAAGTAGAGAGGTGGTACAGGAATACCTGGCCACATTGGATGAATTCAAGTCTCCAGGGCCAGATGAATTGCGTCCTAGGATATTAAAAGAGCTGGCAGAGGTCATTTCGGAACCGCTTGCTATAATTTTTGAGAAATCTTGGAGGACAGGAGAAGTTCCAGCAGACTGGAAGAGAGCAAATGTTATCCCCATCTTCAAGAAGGGAAAAAAAGAGGACCCAAATAATTATCGCCCAGTCAGCCTGACATCAGTACCCGGAAAGATCCTGGAGCAGATCATTAAGCAGTCAGTTTCTAATCACTTAGAAAGCAACGCGGTAATCACGAGAAGTCAACATGGATTTCTCAAAAATAAGTCATGCCAGACTAATCTTATCTCTTTTTATGATAGAGTTACTAGCTTGATAGATGAAGGGAATGCTGTGGATGTAGCATACCTTGATTTCAGTAAGGCCTTCGACAAAGTTCCCCATGACATTCTTGCAAAGAAACTAGTAAAATGTGGGCTGGACAGGGCTACTGTTATTTGGATTTGTAATTGGTTGACCGACCGAACCCAAAGGGTGATCACAAATGGCTGCTTTTCATCCTGGAGAGAAGTGACTAGTGGGGTGCCACAGGGTTCTGTCCTAGGCCCAGTGCTGTTCAATATTTTTATCAATGACTTGGATGAAGGAATAGAGGGCATGCTCATCAAATTTGCAGATAACACCAAATTGGGAGGGGTTGCTAATACACCAGAGGACAGGATCAAAATTCAAAATGACCTGGATAGATTGGAGAACTGGGCCAGGGCGAACAAAATGAAATTCAACAGAGAGAAATGTAAGGTCCTACACTTAGGTAGAAAAAATGGAATACAGAAATATAGGATGGGGGACATGTGGCTAGATAGCAGTACGTGTGAAAGGGATCTAGGAGTCTTCATAGACCACAAGCTGAACATGAGTCAGCAGTGTGATGCGGCAGCCAAGAAAGCCAATGCAATTCTCGGCTGCATCAATAGGAGTATGGTGTCTAGATCGAGGGAGGTACTGGTACCACTCTACTCTGCTTTGGTTAGACCCCATCTTGAATACTGTGTCCAGTTCTGGGCACCCCAATTCAGGAAGGATATTGACAAGCTGGAGCAAGTCCCGAGGAGGGCGACCAAAATGATGAGAGGCCTGGAAGTCATGCCCTATGAGGATAGACTTAGAGAGCTGGGTATGTTTAGTCTGCAGAAGAGGAGGTTAAGAGGGGACATGATAGCCATGTTTAAATATTTGAAGGGATGCCACGTAGAGGAAGGAGGGGCCTTGTTTTCTGCTGCTCCAGAGACCAGGACAAGGAGCAATGGATTCAAGCTGCAGGAAAGGAGATTCCACCTGAACCTCAGGAAGAACTTCCTGACAGTCAGGGCTGTCCGGCAATGGAATCTGCTGCCTCGGAGTGTAGTGGAGTCTCCTTCCTTGGAGGTTTTTAAGCAGAGGCTTGATGGCCATCTGTCGGGATTGATTTGAGGGTGTTCCTGCATGGCAGGGGGTTGGACTGGATGGCCTGTGTGGTCTCTTCCAGCTCTACATTTCTATGATTCTATGATTCTATGATTTTAACTGTTTTAGCCTCTTCTGCTCTTTTAACCTGGAATTTCTTTAATATAGCTGAAATCTTGCATCAATGACAATGGTCTGTCCCCAATCTGACCCCTGAAACCCACCTTAAAATCCAGCCAGCTGCACTGAGACCCAGGATGCTGTGGTACGGGTAACTGAGGTGCTAAAGGATGATGCATCCACCCCACTCCTATCAGTGATTGATGGTTTGCCAAGTAGAAGCAGGGACCCCTATGGGATCCTTTCACAACTTCTTAGTGCACCACTGATGACTGATGGGAAGGGGCTTGACATGTCATCCTTCATCTGTCCAGGCACCAGTACCACAGAACTCCATATCTTGGTGCAGCTAGATTTTAAGCTGGTTTGGGGGATATTTACAATTGTGGCAGTGATACTACAATGGGAAATGTGGACAGGAAACAGTCTGACATAAGATATTGTAGCTTTCTAACAGGATGCTAACCTATGTTTTCACCCCAGTTAAATTACTCTGGCATTGTGGAATTGAGTTAAACTGTTTATACTGTTTTAATTATATGCCACCCTGAAATCTCTCAACAGAGAGCAGGATAGAAATATTTTTATAAATAATAAATTAATGTGATTGATATTTCACTTATCTTCTCTGACCAGCTGATGTGATCTGCACAGTTATGTTCTGGTACTTCATTTCAACATGCTTCTAGTGCCTTTTGCACTGCAGAAAAGCATGCATAATTAGGGATGGTGCTCCCCCTGCCCCCCAGTTAGACAAAATGAAATTATAGCTGTGTTTTTTTTAGTTGTTTTTTTTAAAAAACTGGTTTAAATTTCTAGTCTACTAGCTTGACTTAGTTGTAGACAAGGGAAAAATAACCATATTGTTTAGTAGGACTTGAAAGTCTGTGAATTATTTGTGAATTTCCCATGGGGCTGAACATGACTACTGGATTCAGTATGATGAACTTTATACCTGACCTCTTTCCAGAACTGGGACTAAGGCTGTTTATAAATTAAAATACAACATAATGTGGTTAAAAACATACAAAAGATCAACATTAAAATAAAATTAAACTATCTATAACACATAAAACATGTAAAATACACAGTTAAAAATGATAAAAAGCAGTTTTAAAAAGCACAGTTAAAACAGTACAGCCCCTTCTTAAAAGCCCTTGGTAGAATTCTGTGTGGTCATTGTGTACTTTGTAACTATGGTGCTACTTAGCGGATTCCAGCCAGACCTCTACAACCCCACTTACCAGTGACCAGCCATTGGGATTGATGGGGGTCCATTCCTCTGTTAATACAGAAGCAGCTGCTTGATGTTCCCACCCCCTCCTGTGAATCATCTCTGGAGGGACAGGCGGAAAAGGGGCCCTGTTGCAAATCCCCTTCATGCCAGAGATCACTCACACAAGGGATGGTGAAAACATCAGGCAGCTGCTTCTCAACTGACAAGGAAACAGACTCTTGTTGACCCCAGCAACTGCTTACCAGTAAAATGGGGTTGGAGTACTTTCACAGTCCCTACCTAGCCCCTAAACTAGAGGCTACTCAGGGATCATGAATGAATGAATGGTTACAAATGTGTAACTGCAGGTTACATGTTTGCAGCTGTATAACAGGATTCTGGATCCTTTCTTTAAAAATCTTCAGTTCTCAAAAGGCTGTTAGAATAAAAATAAGTTTTGACCTCCCAGATGGAAAGGCTGCAAGGAGGGACCAGTTTTAGAGTTCCAGAACTTAGGTGCAGATACTGAGAAGACCCTGTCTTGGGTCCCAATTGAATTGAACTGAACATCTGTAAAAGCCCCAAAGCTCCAAATACAGTGCTCATGCAAAACAGCCCACAGTATTCATATTGTCTGTGTATTTTCAGTAAATATATAAAGTTGGCAATGGAAGCAAGAGATTGAGTAATATGTTTATCCCTTGCTTAATGGGAATGTGAATTTATGCAGATTAGTCCCAGGTTTATACTTCAGCCAAGTTATCTATGTGAAGGAGATACACTTGAAACATGAAAAGTACAACAATTTGATTTCTGGTGTTTTCTAATGTGAATGTAGTCTTTGCTTCTCATTCTATACTCCCTGCTGGTGGGAAATGCCATTAAATGGTATATCCCACTGAGAACATCAACAAGGCTGTTAGCTGAATAGTGATATACAAGACCATTATATGCTATAGTAGAAGTGTCACAATACAGTGCTTGAATGCTATGAATCTGTATGTTAAGTTAGCTGTAGTCACAGTGGCAAAGTTCCCAGCACATATTGTGGTCAAATATCAGATGGATCTGTGATGTTTCACAAATGAGAATAATTATATATACATATAAGCATATGTGCTTTAAAATATCATAATATTGACTTGTTTATTCTCAGTGGTGTTCTTATTTTCCCAGTGGTATTCTTATTTTGCCAGTGTGTGAGGGTGTTCTAATAACTTTCAAATCTGCTAGGCAGTGTTACCCCAAAACATGGGTCTGTCCGCAATGTCAGTACCTCCATGCAAAGGTAGGGTATTACTAGCTCAAATTAGAGGGCTGGAAGAAGAAGGTAATCCAGCAAGAGCTTTCCACCTATGTTTACCAGTACTTCTGCAGGGAAGAACCAGCCAGAGATCCAAAAATAAGCTAGATTGTGTTTTATTAGGTGAATTGATCACACACACGAAATCACACAATCACACAAGACTAATTGAAAGAAAAGGGAGGTAAGTTTTAGATAGTGAGATTTCAGGGCACAGTGGGTGATATTTACTGATGTCAAAAAGCAGTGAAAGAAGCAGCAATGTGGCTTAGACTTGCGTCTAAGGACAGTACACAATTGGAAATTGAAGTAGCAGAGTGATGACCAGCAATCAGTGTACTGCAAGTTGACTGGCCAAAACTAGGAGTTTTTATACACAATTTCTGCCTGGAGGCAGGGGTGTGAATGGCTCTCCTGCAGAGTGAACAATGGAGTTCACAGAGTGAACAATGAGGTCTGGAACAAGCTAATGGTCTTCGCATTAGGTGACAAAAGGCTAATGGGTTGTTGTGGGTTTTCCAGGCTTTGAGGCCGTGTTCTATTAGTAGCATACACAGCCTCAAAGCCTGGACCCACAACAACCTATGGATTCCAGCCGTGAAAGCCTTTGACTTTACAAAAGGCTAATGGTTGTCATGTAGCTCAATGATTTGCAGACAGGTTTTAGGACAAAGGAAAGGTAGCTTGGTCAGAGGAATGGAGTTAAGACAATCAGCAGTTTGGTGGGAATCTCCCAGTAGCTATTGTCCAAAAGGCAGAGTTGTTAAGGCTAGCTGTAAGCCTATTATCTTTGGAATTTCCTGGCAATCCTATGACCTGGCTGTGCCTAGAGGGGGTTTCTGACCTAATTAATAGAGCATGTGTTCAGACAATCTTTTCCTCTTGTCCAGCTCAGCCATACAGCCATAGCAAGGCACATTTTCTATCAAAACCAATTAATATATTTGCCAATTAAATCATATTTTGCCAATTAAACCATATCAAGGTGTGGGGGGTGTAGGGCCTGGTAACAGGAGTGCCTTGGTGAATCAGATAAAACTCTATCTACATCAGTCTTTGGTTCTCTACATAACTAGATGCCTCTGGGTGCTCACCAGAAGAGCAAGATGATGCCTTTTGTTTATTCCAGCACCAGGCATCCAGAGATGCTCTACTTCTGTATGTGAAGGTAAATTAAGCTATTGCAGCCCTTTTTGTGTTACATTCAAATAAATATTTGGATTTTTTTAAGATAGGTTTTTTTTCCTCATCTGCTTCCATCTACATAAAACAATTGCCAACCAATTGTGCTGGATGGCCTAAATCAGTGTTAATTTCATGTTGGGGACAGGCATTTTCCTTTTTCCAGTGTGCCAGGGATCATGACTATTTGTGCCCAGTGGCTATAACTTTCCTGGAAGCTCTCCAGTGTCTGCCATCTGATGGCTTCTGGACCAGCACTGGTTTGTGGACCACTGTTATGAGTAGCACTGGTCTAAACTATTGTACAGTTTCAGTCTGCATCAAAGAATTTAGACTCTGTGTATGATCAACAACAATATTTGTTATTTTACACCCTGTTACTTAACAAATTAAGGCTGCAGTCCTATCTTCCAAGGAGTAAATCCCACTGAATTCAGTGAGACTTACTTGTAAGAAGACAAGCAACAGAGATAATCAAAAGCACATTAAACAATTTGCATTGATGTCATCCTTTCTCCTGCAACCACAGAAGGCTGTGGAGCTTAGTACAGGTAGAAAAATGGAATGATAACATTTGTAGCTTCATGAAACAAGAAACCAAGTAGAGGAGAGCTAACAGAAAACAGTTATCTCTGCTAAATTTCTGGGATGAACTGAGTACCAAACAGGAAGCAATTCCACAGTAGTCTTAAGCCATTTCCACAGTAGAAGCACATTGTAGTGTTACAATATCGGGTTAGGAAGGCCCTTTTCCGCACCCTTCCGCCTTAAGCAGACAAGTAGTGGTATTGCCACCTGTGTTTCTTCCGCGTTACAATAGCCTTAGTTTTAAAGGGATTACTCACAGCATGGTCTATACAGTATATTGCAGCACCAGACATTCTTCTCAAAAATCTCTGAAGGGAATCCTAGGCCACAGCATTTTTTGCCACTGATATACTACAGTATTATGCAAAGAATGTTTACGTGGTTCTGCATAAACACAGATAAGATTGGGCTCCACAACATTTTTGTGTGTATACATACTTATATCTCCATCATAATGGACCCTCCTGGGGGATGTGCAAAAATGCTACATCAGAAACTCTTTATTTGCTCTACAAAGATTCTCAGCTTTTTGGGTAGATCATTCTCTAAAATGAAAACCCACTGAATATATTAAAGTAAATGGAACAAGCGGAGGGAGAGAAGAAGACCTCAAGATTTTATTTATTCAAAGGAAACCTTTTCACTGCACTGTCTATAAATATGTACCTTTAAAAGCCTCAAGACAGAGAAGCTTATTGCTGATTGCAGAATTACAAGATTCCTTGAAAGGGATTTTAAAAAAATGTTTAAATTGAAACTATTGGGGAGCAGCATAATGTTACTCGGAAAGAGCTGAGAGCTGCCTCCTGTAACAAAATGCGTAATGAAAAGATGCCATCCAATTCAAGCTAAGGGAAATGAGCACATTATAGCAATCTGCAGAGAGAGTGTTTATTCATGCATTAATAAAGGCGGTAAACAGGGCAATGATATATTTAGCTTAGACATGTAGCATTTATTCCCCCTTTATCCCAGCTCTTTGAGAAGCCTGAAATTCTGGTGTGTTTCTCAGTCTTAATGAGTTATTATGAGTTAAAATTGGGCCCCTAAAAGGGATGCAGGCAATTCTGCATAAATGAGATCCAGGCGTCTCTACAGCTTGCTTCAGATGCAATGGGAAACCATATTTCCTATTCTACAAAACCATGTCAATGCAAAGCTTAGGGTACTGTGCTCACCTTTCTCCTTTTATGCCTTTAAAGAGGAGGTCAAAAGCTCTACTTTGGATTTTCCACTATTCACAGTTCATGACATCTGAAGCTAGGAAACTAAGGCCATTTCCTTACTACACTGTTACAGTGCTATTACTCTGCTTTCAACATCCTATGGAATCCTGGGATTTGTAGTACAGGGAGGGGCAATAGAATTCTCAGCCAGAGAGGTCTTGGGTGTCAGTAAACTACAAACCCCAGAATTCCACAGGAAAGTGGAACAATAGCATTATAATCACGTACTGCAGAAATAGTCTAAGTTTTGTATAAAATATGGTCAATGAGTGGTTCAAACAGTGGTTTCAGACCTTAATTTGTCCTGAACACAATGTCTATACCTGGGGCAGAAATTCTGTGCCTTTGATTTTATTGAACCCTTCATGATGCAGTGCAGAGTGTCCCTATTCAAAATTTCAGGTATTGAGTCAAACACTGGGCTGATCTACATCAATGATATTTGTTGGAAAATTCTGGCATTCCCCACACCCCCCCGGGCAAGTAGGCCTTAGGTAGCATAGACTTTCTTTTTCCTTTGCATGTCAAAGCCTTCTGCCTTACCACCTAAAGCTCCACTGTTGCTCTTTGTGTTATTTAAATACATGGCTATGGTATCCAGGTGACCAGACCATGTGACCCAGGATAGATCCTGGGATCATTGGTCTTACATAAAAGACCATACTTCTCAGACCTCTCTCTTTTTGCTCTATTGCCATTTTTGCTTCTACTTCCTTCCCTCTGACCATGCTTTGCCTCTCCACCAAGAAGATGTTGAGTTAAGAATGAAGCTACTATCTTACCTAATCTATTTGTTAGCTAGTTAGGATCTAGGCTCTCCAATGCATATATAATTGTAAAATTTATTAGTAAACTTTTCAAGTTAGTAATCTGAAACTGCCTGCCTTGTTTTGCTTTCTAAGTCAGTGTCAGTTTAGGGAAGCCACACAGAGATTGGGACATGCTTTTTCTATTACTCTGCTAAAAGAAAGTGAATTCCTAACAATTTTAGCTTTCATAGAATTTTCCCCAGAGAGCTAACACCCTGGGAAACTCTAATTCCCAACAATATTATGATACTACTACTGCTGCTAGCATTCTGTATTGCAGTTACAGATTCATAACCTAGAGTTATAGATCTATATCTGTTCTGTATTCAGTAAGACTCCATAGTTACAATTGTGCCACCATTCCCATGATTGTAAATGCCTCTCAACCCACCTTAAGAGCCAGCACCCCCACTGGACAATGGAGATCACTTTCATTGCGGATTGAGGTGCAAGGAAGATTATGTTTCCAGCCCTCTCACACCAGCAACTGAGGTTGCAACAATGCAAAGTCTCAATTCCTTGCTTGTAGGTGAGAGAAACATCCTCTTCTTTGCACCCCAATGGGCAACAGAACAAACCCAATGCAGCTGCTAGCTGTTGAGGTGGGCTGGAGGAGAGTCAGACCAGGAAATGTTACATAGTTATATGCTATGTTTAATATTCACTTTTTGTAAGCTTTCAGTTCTATTGTTCTTTTAAATTGTGAACCACTTTTAGTCTCAATTTTGGGGAAAATAATATTGGTAGTAATACTAATACTGATACTATTAATAATAATAGTTATATACTAAGAAGCTAATGTAAAATATTATGTATGTAGAATGTGCACATGATGATAATGATTATACACACACACACACACACATATATATACACACGCACAACATACATACATACATACATACATACGCGCACGCACGCACACTGTCCTATGTCCTTGAATCTCAGGGAAGCATACAAATAAAACAAATTAAAAAGTGTAGAATTATTTAAAATTTAAAGCAATTAAAAATTTTAACACAGACCAAGCAATTTAACGTGCTTTAAAAAGTTTGAAAGGGCTAATGTAATTTAAAACTATGTGCATATGCACTTTTGAATGAATGGATGAATGAGGCCCCAAAAACATTAATAAAAAGCCCTGTTTTTAGTAAGTATGGGAATAAAGCAAGTGTTGGTGCCAACTAAACCTTCAAAGGGGGAGCATTACATAATGAATGTGCCACAGCCAGCAAGGCCCTCTCCCATGTCCCTTCACAGCATATTGCCCCCACTGCTGAGAGACAGAGGAGTCCCTCTCCTAGTAGACCATAGCCCATGGGCAGGGTTATATAGAAAGGCATGCACCTTCCAGTACTGAAGTCTCAAGCTGGTTAGGGATGTCATCAAAAGCACCTTGGATTCAGATTGGAAAAACATTCGCAGCCATGCTGCAGGGCAGTGCGCCATTTAATGTCACTTCTTGATGCTTCTTGCCACTTCTTTTCACTTTCCCATCCAAATACTCTATTGAATTAAAAAACAAACTCAGTAAAAAAGAGTTACATTTTGGTTCATCTGTGCATGTCTTGCTTGTGATGTAGGTCATGACATTTGATTGTGTGTATGTTCTCTCTTGCCTCTCTCTGTTTTGCTTCCAAATGTATCTAGTCTTCACATGGTCTCCTTTCTCTCTCATGCCCCCTTACAATTTTTATATTAGTTTTCCTTTCTTAAATCTCTCTCTCTAGAACTTTAGACTATTGCCCTAATGTTACAAACTGTTAATGGTGGTATTCCCTTGGTGTAAGATTACCCACATCAAGGAAAAACACAGTGATCCCCTCACAATAACAATAGTGCAAAGCACTGAACTTCTAGTTTTTTTAAAAAGCTCTCTCCACAGGATTGTGACCGATTTCCCTGGAAATATATGAGCAAGGGGCAGACACAGGGCTGCAGGGGCATGAAAGATGGATACCCACAACCTGTATCATAAGGCACTGTCCCAAAACAAAGCAATAGGTACACACATGGAATTTAAAATGTCCTGAAATGTATCAAGGCAATAAAAAAGTGCTGCATTTTGGCTAAGGAGCCATATGGTTGTGGTAATTGCTATTTCATTGCTATACATACTACTTGTATTTTCATGTTCCAAACAATGTTTCTCTTGTCTTGATGTATTTTCTGGTGATTCCCATCAAGACAAGAGAAACATTGTTTGGAACATGAAAATACAAGTAGTATGTATAGCAATGAAAATTGTCACATCCCAACACACTTGATTAATTTGGATGAGTCACCTCTTCCAGGATACTCCATTGTGTTCCATCTCCTCCATTTTCCGAAAAGCCGGTCAGCATTCTGTGACACTGAACATGCTCATTTTGCTGTTCTCCCTCTCCTCCACCCATATTTTTCCTACTATTTTTTCCTGTGCTTCGGCAAACTCTTGGGTTCCCCCAAGTCTGCTGATGACTCCCTGCTGTGTGGAGATAGGGCCAGTTTTGTTATGTAATCATCTGCATTTGGAGAATGGAGTCAGCATGATTATTAGATCTAAAACGTCATCACCGGATGCTTTTTTCTTGACTTTGGTTTTATCCTTCTTTGCTTCTTATCACCTATTTGCTCACAATGTCACTTGACTCTTATGGTTGCAGTGACTTGTAAGATTTTGTTGGGGAGAATATTGATGCTGACTTTTTTGAAAAATTGAAAAGCTCCTGGACTGCAGCAGCCAATCAAATAATGCTTAACAATACTGAGAGCAAAGAACTGCAGGCTGCAAATGGAGAGAACACAGTGCTGATCTCTGTTAAAGATGAGTCTGAGGAGTTATTTTTTCCCAGAAAACTTCAAATGCACTATATGAAGCAAATATAAAAATCAGATGTATTCAGAGCAGCCTGAATGAGCTAATTATTGATGAGATCATTTATAAAAAAAACATAGAAGTATTGCCTCAAGGGAAAGCATGTTTGATAGAAAATAAAACTTGAGAAAATAAATGATTTCTGGTTATTCCTTCACCCTCTTCCCTTTATTTCTTTTCTTCCTGCTTAAGATTCATTGAGTACCACTACTTTGCAAGTTGACAAATATGACTATGAGACTCTGTGAGAGGGATTCATTTAGTAAATTATTGCTCCAGACAACTAGGCTAAATGACACAGTATTTCTGAAGCCAGATTTGAATTATTATTATTTATTTTTATTTATTTATTTATTTATTTATTTATTTATTTATACCCCGCCTCTCCATATGGATCGAGGCGGCAAACAACTTACAAGTAGCATGTATTTCGATACATTTCTATACATGCCTCCAACAAGCTGGGTACTCATTTTACCGACCTGTGGAAGGATGGAAGGCTGAGTCAACCTTGGAGCCCGGCAGGATCGAACTCACAACCTTGTGGCTTGCAGTACTGGCATTCCAGATTCTGGTCTTTAGCAGCATTCTGATTGAGATTATTCCTAGCTTGCTGATAAAGTTCTTGCTAGCCTGGAATATGATGGCAGCCATCTTGTAAACTGCCTATTATCTAGGGCACTTTAAAAATAATCAATATAATTATTGTTATTTTTCCTATTGCATGTTGTTGTTGTTGTTGTTGTTGTTGTTGTTGTGTGCCTTCAGGTTGTTTCTAACTTATGGCAACTTTAAGACAAACCTATTATGGGGCTGAGGGTGATGTATGGTACACCCAAAGTCACCCAATGGGTTTCCACAGCCATTTCCACACTAGACTGTTATAGTGATTCCACTTTCAGCATCCTATAGAATCCTGGGGTTTGCAGTTTGGAAGGGGCCCCAGGATTCCATAGGATGCAAACCCTAGGATTCCATAGAAAATCACAGGATTCCATAGGATGTTGAAAGTGGAATAATAGCACTATAACAGTCTAGTGTGGAAATGGCCCATGACTGAGCAGATAATCAAACCCTGGTCTCCAATGTGATAGTCCAATGCTCAAACCACTACACCACGCTGGCTGTCCAACTGCATAACCTCCAGAAGTTCAGAGGTGAAAACCAGGACATGTGCAGCCAAGCAGCATGAGAATGCAGTCAGAAGCATGTGGCCAGGCAAAAGTTATTAATGAGGAAGAACACATAAAGCTGCTGTTTTAAGCAGAGGAAACATGGAATTTTTGTACGGAGTTTAGCAAAGCCTGAAAAAAGAAATGAGGGCAAGACTGTACTCTCCCTCCCGCCCAAGGAGTTAATTGAGTGTAAATTACTTTTGCACTTTTAGGTCAGTCTGCAGCAGTGGAAGTAAGCTATGGACAAAGGAGGAAAGTGAAAATGAGAGAAACTAAGACATTTTAAAAGCAGCTGAGAAAGTGGGATGGCAGAGGATTAATTGGGACCATCCCTGCCAACAGGGACAGTGTGCTATTTTCCTTCTCCTCCTTCTCCACCCCCCTCATGATAGGCAAAGTATGGCCTGTGGGCTGCATGCAGCCCCCTATGGCCATTTTTGTGGTACCCAGAGCTCCCTAGGGTCAAAAATCTTTCTTTTGCTTCAAAATGCCCCCAGATGAATTTAAGGGGTGTGGAGGGCATTTCCATTCAGTTTAAGGCCCACTTGACCCCTGCGGGTCAAAAACAATTTTTGTGAAATTTTTCAAAATACTCCAAAATGTCCATTAAGGAACATGGGGTGCATTTTCACTACATTCTGGCCCCATACTCCTAGGGGAGTCTGGGGGTGATTTTATTTTTCTTCCAAGATCTCCTAGGGTGCTAATGGGCCCTTTCTAAGCCTTCCACAGTTGCCCACCTCTAGCCTAAATCCATATTGTTAGTTCCATCAGTTGCTCTGTGGTTAACACTTGCATAAATCCCATTGTATGTAGGTGTTGGTGCTGATCATCATTGTCATCATCTTTCACAATTACTTCTTAAACAAAGCTAATGAGTTGAATTCCACAGCCAGCTTTAGTGCTCTGGCTAGAGGTTCTGAGAGCTGTAGTACAAAAAGTAATTTTCCCAAGCCTTAGTCCTGAAGTAATTAGGAAGGCATTGTGGGAAAGAGGAAACAAGGCAGGGGCTCTTCCTTTCCTGTGAGTGGACAGATACCCGGGTACAGACAGACAGTTTAGGCTTGGAATTAATGTCCCCTTTCCTGTGTGTAGCAGGGAGCTGATGATGAACCCACCCAGGTTGGTCCTTCTTGAAAGCTATTGCAGTTGAAGCAAGAAATAATTTTTCACTGGCACTTGTTCAAGTATGTCTGATTTCATTCAAGCACTGCCCTCCAGCTCGCCCTGCTTGCTTTTCTGGCAAGAGCATCCAAATTAAATGAGTTAAACACAATGGAAGATCGAAGTTTAAGGTTCCATAATACAGGGTTTGCATCTTTTGCAGCCGTGAGTAACCTCTCGGCCTCGGATATAATGTGTGTAGGAGGAGGCTGTAGCTCCATCTGGCATCTGGCCAATGTCAAATTAATTTCCTTCCCTGTAAAACTGCTCTGGTTTCATAGTGTGTAGCTTTGTTGTCCAGCTGTCCTAGGATGAATGGGTTTCTGTTTTCCACATTGCTTGTTTGATGAAGGCAAGGCTTCAAGGCAAGGTTCTGTATTTATCTCTCCTTCAAAGGATAAGCTATGAGATCTTTGTTAAACTATGGGGCTCAAGAAACTTTAATATGAATTAAAACTTTAATGTAAGTGTTAATATTAATCATATTGAATTAGATCCAGTTGTATTTAGAGAGACCCCCTGAAATCAATGAGTCTTAAATGACTTATGAATAGTTTAAGCCTCATTGAGCACAGCCATGTCTGGATCCAACCCATTATTATTGGAACCTGGTTCGTATGAGACTCACAGATGCAATATCCATGCCTTCAGACAGGACCTCAGCTGCTTATTCAATGGAAATCATATCACATGACTCAGCCCTATGCATGCTTACTCTAGATTTCAATGCCTCAAGCATCTGTATTGATCTGAAAACTTCAAATTTTCCTATATCAGCCATTAGAAACCTCAGTGGTGACATTGATAGCATTACCTTAAAATCTGAGTCACATTTTGGCAAGTAAGCTCTGCAACAAAATATTGTCATTTATACATTTAATTATTTATTTTGTTTCCCCTTTTCTCTTGGCATTGGACCCATTTATCTGTGGTATGTTGATGTCACCCAAACCTGTGGCTAAAATAACTTAGCGGGGAGAGGAGTCCTGGCTATAATTTATGTCTTACTTCATGTGCAAATTTCCATCCATCCATCCTTCCCCTTTTCAGTCTTTAAAAATGTATACCCAGTATGCAGGCAAATCAGTGAAACAGGAGGTTTCTACGTGCTACTAAATGCTTACTCTGACCTAGAAGGAGGTCTGGTGTGGGGAACAATTTATAGACAGAAGACTTAGTATATTGGTGCCAGTGATTTTAGCTAATAGACAGCCAGTGGTGTTGTGGTTTGAGTATTGGACTAAGACACAGGGAGACCAGGGCTGGAATCCCTGCACAGCCATGAAACCCACTAGGTGACCTTCAGCAAGTCACGCTCTCTCAGCTTCAAAGGAAGGCAAAGGCAAACCCCCTCTGAACAAGGAAAACCCCATGATAGGTTTGCCTTTTGCTATTGTTATGCCTTCCAGTCAATTTTGATTTATGATGGCCCGAAAGTGAACCTATCATGAGGTTTTCTTGGCAAGATTTGTTCAGAGAGAGTTTGCCTTTGCCTCCCTCTGAATCTGAGAGAGACCAAGCTTCCATGACTGAGCAGGGATTAAACCCCTGGTCTCCCAGTATCCAACACTCAAACCACTACACCACACAGACTCTTAGGTTTCCTGTAGGGTAGTCATAAGTCAGAAATGACTTAAAGGTGTATAACAATGGCAAGATTTTAGCTGAGATGAGTCTCACATTTCTAGGGGTGAATAAAACTGACACAAATTAAAAGCAGATTAAAAATTGAAATGTTGGTGTTTGACTTTAAATTTTTAAGTTTCCAGGTTCAAGATTTCTCAGAAGTATAACTTGCAATAGACATAATTATGAAAGAAACTGAAAATAAAAGTCCCACTACCATACTTGCATGATTCATATATATGATAGTATGACCACTGCTGCATCTCAAGATAGGATATTATAGAGCTGGAAAAACTACAGAAAGGACAACCGAACTACAAAGGAGTTGGAGCTTCTCCCCAGATTATTTAGTGTTAGCAATTGTACCACTTAGAAAAAATGCAAGGGGAATATGGTTGAGATTTATAAAATTTTGCATGGTGCTGAGAAACCACAAAAACTTTTCCCTTTCTCAGCATGTTAGGACCCAGGATCATTCACTGAAGCTGAATAAAGGAAATTCAGAACAGATAGAAGGAAGGGGTCCTAGTTCAGATGTGAAATTCACTACCACAAGATGTAGTGATGGGCACCACCAACTTGGATAACAACTTGTAATGTTACTTTTCTAAAGTAATTTGTTCCTGTTACTTATTACTTATGATAAAGTAATTTGTCTGTATTACTCATTACTCTGTTTAAGGACCACACTTGCAATACTTGTTACTTTTTGTTTTTAATTTCTAGAAATGATATCATAAACAATATAATAAAACTTGAAAAAACAAAACACTGAGCCCCTAAAACAAAAAAACAACTGGAAGGTGTAACTACTTATACCCCCTGTACCATTGTTCTAACCCATTATGGTGCTTTTTAATGTAATTTCAACCATCATTACCAAAAAAAAAAAAAGCCTCAAGTAATTTGTTACACCCCATTATACCTAATTTCTGTAACTTCCAGGCTTTGATTTTGATATTTTTTCAAAGGGAATTAGATAAATTTGTGGGAGACTAACTGTTCAGTGGCTGCTAGCTAAGATAACTATATTACTTCCAGTATCAGAAGCAGAATCTCTAAATGACTTGTCACTGGGAAACATAGGCAGGGGAGTGTTGTCATTATGGTAGGGTTTCCCATAGGCAATTCTGTTGGGCACTGTGTTAACTATATAGACCTTAAGTCTGATCCAGCACAGATGTGCTTATGTTCTGAAGTAGTTCCTGAACCACAAAGCATCTCCCTTTATTCTTTTACTTAATTAGTGCAAGCTGCATTCCTATAGATATTTCCGTCCTCCCCCATACTATAGGGGAAAATGTATTCAGCATTTCAGAGGAAACATGTATTGAACCATTACATTGTCCTCATCTGGGCAGGGCAACTTTTTTACAGACCTGTAATCATAAAGCAAAGACTGTAGCAAAAAGGGAAACTGTGTTCCATCCCCTTTGAGCAATGAACTCTGCTACATCGTAACAGATACATGTGCAGCTTGGTTAATTTGGTCATCACGCTACTCATTCTTTATTCATTGAATAGAATTGCTAAGCAATGTATATGGGGTTCAGTCTGCTCAGCTCTGCTCAGCTTTCTGCCAAAGCACACACTAAGGACTTTTACTACTAGCTTTCTCATGACATCACAGTTGCTAAATAGTAAGAAAGACTGAAATGCAAATGCTTGAAGATCATGTACATGATCTTCAACTTGACTGAGGAAAGACAGTAGAAGGCTTGAATTTCAACCTGCATCTGAATCCTGCAGAGAAGCCCGCTTTCAGGCAAACCCATCTGAATCATTCCTTTGCCCCTGCAATTTTGAGTTTGGGAGCAATCATCAAAGCAGTCTTGGAGATGAACACATAAAATTCATAGGCTCAACAGCCTTCTTTCAGAATTGCAAAAAACACTGTATTTCAAAGACAAGTGGTTACTTTTCATATGGAAGGGATGGCTCACAATAACTAGAAATACAGAGGAACTGAACTGGGATTTGGGAGGGGCTTTGCCCTCCATCTCTCTCCAGAAACAATTTCTCTACTCATTTCGGTGGTAATGGTGGTGATTGTTAAACTATTTAAAGAAATGCCATTGAAAAATGCAAGAGAGTTCCACATTTAAAGTACAATCTGATTTTCATGATCCACAGTGCATTCCTATATCCCTTTACTGGTTTCCTTAGCACACCTGGAAATAACTGGGAGTAAATTCCATTGAATTCAACGGAATTTACTTGCAGGTAGACTCATACGAGATTGTGTAAATACTGCATTGTGTAAAGCACAACAAGTCATTCATTTCTATAAGGAACTCCATCCAAGGTGTCTGTATTTACTCACTTTTCAAAAGGGGAAGTCATGGGTAAAACAAAAGTGCAAAGTCATAAAATGCCAAAAGAAATCTAGAATAAGAAACAGGGATTGTGCCTGTCACTCAGCAGAATGTGCTAAACAAACTGTTAATTGAGCAGGAATGAAGGCATCGTTTCGAAAAGTGTGCATAAATAATACATAAATACATTGGATAAATATATGTCAAAGCTAGATGGGCAAAAACAATAAGGTAATCAAAACTTTAGAGATGATGTTCAGTGTGACATTCAGTTTGCTTCAAAGAGGGTATGTATGTTATATATTATTAATACTGGAGCAATTATATATACTCTCAGAGTTTTGTGTGATTATCAGATTATACATAACTTGCAAATCAATAATTGACACTCAGTGAAATTGTTAATGCACATAGTTGAAAGTATGCAGTTATGAATTTTGCAGCATAGTTCAGCAACACCACACCCTCTAAATATTCAGGAAGAGACAGAGTACTTGGATTTAAGAATTCTATGTTCCTAATGCTCTTTAGCCCAACCCATGTTCTAAACAGATGGTGGCAGAGAATTAAAAATTCTTAACAACTTGTTTTCCTAGACTTGCTTATATAGCAGGAGTATCACTGTTAGTTTTTTTCCTTCTGTTGTTCCAAAAATCTCTGCATGCTTCTCTGTGTGTAAAAATATATGTTCTGATACAGCTATAATACTTGCCCTTGTTGGCCCCAGGTGCAGGAGCTCAATTTTTGTACACATGAAGGTTTGTTTTGGGAAGGGCTACTTGAGCAAGGATCCTAAAGCAGCTAGGAAGAGTAGGAGAAGCCTAGTGCTACTATGCTAGTTACTTACCTTTAGTTGATGTTCACATAGTCTATATGAGGCCATATACAGGAGCTAAACAGAGTGGCCCTCATGCAATATGCAAAGTTTGGAGAGTCCAAATATGCAGAAATGCCTTCCTGTTCTTCAGATCATCATTTTTGAGTGTGTATCTTTTCATAGGTTGATCAAAATTCTGCCAGGAAACTTAGTTCATGTCTAAAGCTGTTAGACACTACCAGCAGGTTAAGCAGGTTAAGGTACCACCTGCGTGTTCTGAATATATTTGTATGAGAAGGTAAGTGTGGTTTAGTGGTTTGAGTGTTAGACCAAGATTCGAATTCCCACTCAGCCATGAAATTCACTGGGTGACCCTGGACAAGTCATTTCTCTCAGCCTCTTCTACTGGCCCATCTTTTTCCTGTTATCCTTAGGAACCCTCCATGTTGTATTTCACTTCTGTATGGCTTAGTCAGCTTTAATTCAGGAAGCTGACCTGGAATCCAAAGGAAGGGCTCTTTTCATTCTCTCAGGCAGGGTTGGACAACTTTAATGAGTTCACAAGCCAGTTTCCTGCACTTTGGATTCTCCTGGGAGCCACAGAGACTGACCCAAAACAAAAAATTGACAAAAACCAGAAATTGCCAGAACTTCACTTCTGGTTTTGAATAATGTTTTTTTAAAAAACCAACAGTGCAGGGACTCTTGCATTCTACTTAAAAGGTGAGGCATCATTTCTGGAGGCTTCCAGAAGAGACAGTTCCTATTTTCACTCTAGAATTAAGCTGTTGATTGTTTTGTCCAGTCTTATTCTGAGTCCTTCCAAAGTTGTTACCCCTTTGTGCTCTCTAACTGCACCAGCTAACCATCTTGCTTGTTGATCAAGGAACAGAGCATTGATAGACCATTCTGTCATACAGCTCCAACATTGACCTGGAGTTCGCTTCATTTAGAGACCATCCATGTAGAACTATCCAGAAGTACCTGGATGAGACAGATTATCTAACTTATTTTAGTCTGACTTCAGGCTTGGCTGTAGTCAAATTGGTGGGTGAACTACATGTGGGACAGCATAGGGGTAGTGTGTCCCTCTCCTTGGTACAGCTACCCCCCCCCAATGGTTTTCAATATAATTGAACAACATATTCTTCTGGGATGTGATTTGGAGTATCTGTTTTGCAGTGATCGAATACTTCCTGAAGAGGTTAATTCTGAAAATGACCCTAAGGGAATCTTATTCAACACTGTGAATGTTGGGTGGTGGGGTTCTGTTTATATGCCTATCATAATTGCCATAATTATGTAAAGTGGATGTTATCACCAGTAGACCATACCGGATTAGAAAGCAAAACAGGCTGACCTGGTATAAAATAGCTTTTTGTGTAGATCTGGTATTTTCCCATGCAATAGGTAGAGTCTTCAGATTGAAAGTACATGTATTGACTATACAGAAGACACATGGGGAATACATGTGTTGTTTAAACTATCAATATATACACAAACTGTTTAACGTAGACATTATTCTAGCTCACAGTCTACTCTGCCTACAGACCATTTGAGGACTCAAACCTGGACAATATTCAAAATCACCTAGGGTCCATCACATTAGAGTACAATAGCACTATTTTTCCATTTTAACAGCCGTGACTCCATCCTGTGGATTCCTGGGTTTTGTAATCTGGTGCAGTATTAGAGGAGCTCTCTGGCTGAGAATTCTGAATGCCGTTCCCTAAACTGCCAATCTCTGGATTCCATAAGATGCAACCATGACAACTGGTAGAATAATAGCACTATAATAGCACGGTGTGAATAGATCTCTGATCATCTTATTGGTCTGAGTAACACATTTTCCACAATCAGCAATATTCATGCACATTATCCAAAGGGCTAATATCACTGCCCTCATACACGATTAATTTTCTCACTATGGAAAATAATATGTTTCTCTTTCACACAATTTGGAAAAGAGTTTAAATGTCACCTTTCCTTTGCCAACCTGCTTTTCAACTTACTTTATCTCCATCAGATTTGATTTAACAATATAGAAGTGGTTTGTTTCATAATAAAAAGGCATTGCCTAGTCTTCTTCATCCATCTTAGTAAGTTGTTTCATTGCAAACAACACCATAACATAAAAAATTAATTGAATGAAGAGGAGAAGTACCCACCTGCTAGTTCACTATTTATGGGAGTATCCATAATTTAGGAAGCAGAATCAGAGATATACAGAGTATAAAATAAAAGCGCACTGAGCCTCACAAAAACATTCTGAAAAACATGTTTAAAAATCCCACACAATAGAGGCTTCATAAAGAAAAAATCTTATGAGCAGTCACCCAGCCTAGTAATGGAAGACTCTTCTGGGATTAAATCAATTTTATGGTCCAGATCCACATCTCCTATAAATCTGCATAATAGTGCTGTGGACAAAGCAGTTCCCAAGCAGAACAACGCTAGCGTGGAGGGAGATGAAACTGAGATGAAAGAGTTGCCTTTTCTTAGGCCCTGCCATCTTCTGCCACTTGGAAAGCACATTGGAGTTGAGACGATGCCCCAAGGGCTATTTAGTCTAGTCTCCCTGCGAGAATACACAGCTAAAGCATTCTTGAAAGATAACCATCCAACCTCTGTTTAAAAACCTCCAAAGAATAATGTCCAAACAGCATCTAAGGCAATTTATTCCACTTTCAAACAGCTCTTTAAGTCAAGAAGTTCTTCCTAATATTTAAGTGGAATCTCTCTCTCTCTCTCTCTTTCCTTTGTCATTTGACTCCATTGGTTCATGTCCAAGGCCCTTTCTGCTCCACCCTCCCAACCCACCATAGAGGCAGGAGAAGAATGGGACTGAGATGATGGTTCTGTATGACGTCACGTTCCCATCCTTCTCCCATCCCTAGGTGGCACAATCATCGAGTAAATCAATGGCGGTCAATGACCAGTGCTTGCACTGCCATCCTACACTTAGTGTGAAGGGTCTGGAAGTGCAAAGGCTGTGCTTCATGCACCAGCACAGCCTGAGACAGTGCCTGACTGTGCTGTGGAAGGAAGCAGTAGGGCAATCGTGCTTCCTGGATTCTGGAGGCATCGGGTGCAGAGGGTAGCACTCCTGTCACCGGGATCCCCATAGGACACTGCCAGGAACTGGTAAGGTGCGAAAAGGGCCCTAGTCTCTGGAGCCATAGGGGAAAAAAGACCAATCCACTTTCCATTGCAGAAGACGGAGGAGACTGCCTTTCCCCTTTCTTTTTAGTCTCTTAGACACATTTTTATTCCTTTAGATGTTTCAATAGGAGGGAAGTAAACCATGCCACTTCAAATCTCCTTTTGTTTCTCCCTCATTTTGTGGACATGTGTGGGGAACAGGAGAATTTGGGATCTTTGGACACTATGCCTCTCCCAGCACACTAGCTTGTTCTTGACTAGTACCAAATTAGTCAAGATGGTCACAGCTAGTCCTTGCTTGTCATCCTGCCCCGCAGATTCCTAACTTTCCTTGCCTCCTGTCCACCAGTCATGTGCATTTATTTTTTTTCAGAGCTGCCTGCTGATGCTGCTTCTGCTTTTACCAGTTCCTACTGCAGTCTTAAAACTGGCTTCAAAGCTGCTACATTTCAGTGTTTTCTAAAAGCTCCTCCCCAGACCAGCAGAAGGGCTTAACAGGGATGGACCATGTTGTGCAGAAGGGAAAAGCTGCTCTGGTGTTAGCAGAGAGGAGGGGAAGGGCTGAGTCTTGCCTCTCCCAGCAAGACCAGGGCAGCAGGAAAAGAAATGTGGTGGAGCTAAAGCTGCAGCAGCTCCTCAGAGCCTTGGAACCCAGCTTGCTACCTGCCTGCAATGCTTTGCTTCAACAGCCTGTCCAACCTCTAACTGCATCTTGTGCTAAGCAAAAACAACACATATACACAGCTTGGCTGCAATCCAACATTCCCTCAGCATAGAATAAATATCTGCATGCAGAGTTATGCTCCATTTGCACTATGCAACTGCAGGCAGAATAGTAACAGTGGGCAACACATGCCAATGCCTGCTATTGTACAATGACAATATACAATGCACAGCAGCAATGTACAATGCACAAATGTAACATGCAAAGACACAGAGGAATGTGCTGTCTGCACAACTCCACTTCTGCCTCTGTCAAGAAAATATGGCTGTTATGCATCGGTGACCTTTTAGCCCGACATGTGCAGGGTGACTTATGCATGGCTATATCCCTATACCCCAATCTGGATCCCAGCCATTAATTGATTTGGGGTTCCCCCCATTTTGCCAGACATTTCTAAATTCACTATATATGAGCCCAAAGATGTTTTTGCTAAAAATACTGCACTTTGTGTGCTCTTCCTCATTAATAACTTTTGCACTTGATTATACCCTGACCATGCCCTCACGTTATGTGGCCACACCTTTCTGAAATCCACATGTTGTGTGGCTATACACCTTGTACATTCACACATTCTTCATGTGTTTTCATTAGTGAAATATTAGTGAGTGTGAGAAGTAAAATATATTTTAGTTTCTGCAATATTATTAACAAGTATTACTAACATATGTATTAGCTTATAGCCTATAACACATTTTTAAATATATTTACACACATATACTTTAGTATGTGAGCTTTTGAAATACAATGGAGTCTAAAGAAGCATAAATTTTAGAAACTGGCAGCTTGGAGCCAGAAGACCTTGGAGCGAAAGGGAACCAGGCACATAGATAAAGAATTCAGTAGTGAGATGACCGTACTCCTTTTTGGGGAGGCACCCGCTTAGGCAGACTGAAGGTCAGCAAAAGCTGAAAGTGGGTAAGAAAAACAAGAGAAGAATTTGGCATTGTTTAGCAAAAATGGGAGGTTAGAATCTGGTTGATGGGCATTTTGAAATAGCAAATGAGAGTTAAGAAAGCACAAGGTTAAAGCGTGATTATGTGCATGATCATATATGCTGTAAATATGGGGAAGGGAGCATGTAACTTCTTAGGCGATTCTGATAGGGTTGTAACTTTTGGGTCCTGCCCAAGGGGAGGGAAGCTGGCGTAGGGGATAAAATGTGTGTTGTTTTGTGGGAGGGTGTCCTTCTCTCTTGAGAGCACCCGTGTCTGCAGAAACGTATTTTTTTAAATAAATTCTTGAAGCTTCAGCCGATCCTGTGTTAAATTGATTCATGAGTGTTAACAGCTATCTCCCACAGTGAGTACATGAAAAAATATTTTTTTCAATTCATTTTTATTCTATAGCACCCAGACAAAAAGTAAGGAAAGGGAGGGGAAGCACATGCATGCTTTTCTTCCTTCCACCAGGGCTCCTCCCTCTCATTCCTTTGCCTCTGCCCCCCAGTGCATAAAAGGCAAGGGAATGGGAGGGGGATTGTGGGTGGAGAAGTTATTTGTGACTTTTCCTCTTTCATGACGGTTCTGCACCTCAAACCCTCATGATAGTGGAGAGGCCGCTGTTTGTGTTACATTTTTATTCCACTCGCCCTCCAGGAACTACCATGGTGTGTCAGCTCAGAGGCTACATTTTATGTTAGTCCTACTTGAAACAAATTTACTGAAATGTACAGAACTTCTTAGTCACATATAACTTTTATCCTGTCCATTTCACCCAGTCTGCTCCAGGTAGAAATAACTGGATCAAACTGTTTTAAGTACAGATTAATAGTTTTAATTAAGTGATTTTTAAACAGACCTGAAGGCAGTAGTGCAATCAGAGGGTGCTTTCTATTGCTCTTTTATCAAGAGAAATTAATCGTTCATATTTGATATTTTTGGGTGCCTGGAGGATTCTCCTATCACTTCTACTAATGTCAAGCTGATATGAAGGCTTTTGTGTACTTTCTTCACCCAGCAGGTCATGAACTAATTTTACAACTTGTTAAAAGGGGACGTGTGTCTTTGAATGTGTAAGTGAATGAAATAACAAAAAGGCTAGAAAATACAGGTATATATCATGTTAAGTAATAACAAATAAAGATTCAGTCCTCTCTGTTGAGGTGTGGTACTGTCGTCCAGCCAGCCTGCATAATCTTCAATGTTAGATTATTTTTTGAAATGCTGGAGATTCAAGCATGTTTTCATATTCAGAATCCAGGGTACATAGTACAGTAGTCCCTCCACATTCATGAGGGTGAGGGGCACAGAACCCTTGCAAAAGTGGGAAAATTGCAAGTAACTCCCCTCCTGCAATTACACTCCAGAGCTCCCCCATCCCATTCTTTTGCCTCTGGCCCCCACAGTAAAGGGCTTACCAGTACTTCCCCTCAAAGGGAGAAGAGCAGACTTGCATTCTAGTTACTTCTGGTGGCCATCTTGAAAAGGAAGGGGTAAGAGCAAAGAGAGCACCTGACCAATCAGCAGCTATAACAGAGCAGAAAAGTGCAGCCACAAGGCAAAGAAGACATGCTTCCAGCAGGGGAAGGGGGGCCTTGCTCACTCAAAAGGAAAAAAACCTGCCATCTTAAACACAAGCCTCCCAAGCCTGGGGTGAGCAATGCACGGGAATGGGGAAGGAAAATGGAAGGGAGTGTTACCGTATTAATTCAAAATCACACCATGGTTTTTAGCAGCAAAAAAATGTAAAGAATATATTAAATGATTTTCCCTTGTACAAGAGGGGAGCAATTGTGCATCAGGCACTAAAAATATGCTACTCCAAAGAAAATGGCTACACACAGGTAGCTTTATATCCTGCTAAGCATCCATTACTGAAGCAAGAAATGCTAATTATTGGCTAATCCAAATACATGCATATAGGAACTATGTCATGAATGGATTATTATGTCAGCATACAAGTACTATGCATGCCCCTAGAGGCAGTCCCAAATGTTAATACCAGACCCCTCCCTATGGATGTGATTTTTAATATTAAAATGAAGCTTTATGAGGCTCTCGGTCACCAAAGTTCATCTCCTGTGGTCACTCCCCCTCCCCTTGGCCTAGTTTGGCCTTCTCCGGATGCTCAAACCCACAAAGTCTACCTCTCTTTCACACCTGTTAAGCCTACTCAGTTATCTCCTTTACTATCTACCATTGCTCTACTTGGCTTCCTATTATTCTAAGGCCCTTTTCACACGCGGGTGGTGGAACAGGGCAAGCCACGCCAAAACAGGGGTTACCTTGTTCCCTCGTCGCGCGGAGCAGCGCATTTCGCTGCTCTACACGCAGCAGTGTCCTGCGGTGTCCTCGGCGCCCAGCAGTGCCCAAAATGGCAGATTTTGACTGGCGGAGCCTCTCCGCCAATCGGAGAAGATTGCCAGCCGGAAATCCCGCCCCCTGCCTGATCTGCAGGGACGCCCTTTCGCGCATCCGTAAATCCATACGGGCGCTGCGACGGGGCTGGACACTCCATACCTTTGAAAAACCACATAAAATGTGGTTTTTCAAAAGCACGCGGCGGCACCACTTGCGGGCGCCCGACCGTGGATTGGCGTGTGGATTTACTCGCAAGTAATCCACCCCAATTTGCGTAATGGTGTAGACAACCTCCGTGGAGGTCGATCTACACCGTTTTTTAAACCCCATGTGAAAAGGGCCTAAGTTCTACAAACTGGTTTTCCTGTTATCTGGATCCAGCTGCAAGCATAAGCATTCTTCTTGTTTTCCCTGGCCACATTTCTCTTTTCCTAATTCAACGTGCCTGCTATTAAGCTATTGACTAATTATATCCTAATTATTATGCCCCTACAGGGGGAGGCAAACACGTGCCTTGTGAATAATCAGATTTGTGAAGGTCAAATGCACAAATGTGGAGGAAGGACTGTAGTGGTTTTCATAACATCCAATACTTCTTATCTCCCAAGAGTTGCAAAATGTACAAATAAACTGCCTGCATCAGTGGCAGAGCTTGGAGTGTGTGGAGGGGGCGAGGCCATGGTACATGGAGGTGTGGCTACAAGCCGGGATGCCCCCAAAACATTACCGCCTGGGGCGAACTACTCCTATCACTCCCCCGTCCTTATGTGACTGGCCTGCATCTCAATACTCAAAAAAGTACCTCTCTCCGTAAGTGCCTGCCTGAGAATAGCAGTCTGGTGGAGGGTCCTCCTCTGTGTTCCATTAGTGGGGGGAGAGCATACACTGAGGAAGGAGGTAGAAAAGAACCTTCTCTGCCATGACACCCTGGTAGTGGAATGCCCTCCTCTTGGTGACAGGGGTGACCCATGGGTCCAGGGACAGTAAATCCACTCCTGGTTTTATGGCTGCTTCTGTACAGCTGCTCCAGGTTGTATAGGAGGTCTCCTAGTCACTGTTTTGTACAACCCAAAGGAGCTGAGTAAAGGGCTAGATTTGCCACCCTGTGGCCACAGATGCACTGCCTGCGCCTGTCTGAATGGTGCCAATTCTGGCATTGTTCTGGTGCTCTTTAGCATCCTTAATCTAACAGATAATTGCTTTTAAACTGCTTTTGCTGGTTTAAACAGTTTAAAGCATAGTTTAATTGTTCAATACACTTTTAAGATATTTAAATTGTTCCTTACTCTTACAATTTTTTTAAATAGTTCCAAATTGTTTTAAATCTATTTTCTCTGTCTGTTTCCACAAGACTTTGTGATAAAGAGTTTGATGTAAACATTTTAACATCTAAGTTTTTAAAACAATTATTTTCAAAGGATTCTCATAAAACAAATTGCATAAATTCAAGAATGATTACAGGGGCTCATATTCCAAACTTGGAAGTACTGGCTTAAAAGTAACCTTTTTTTTTAAGATAATGAAATTGTAGGGGTGTAATTTTTCATTAATTTTCTTTTTGAAGGAAGTGACATGAAATTTTAGCATTTTTTCCCCCTGTTTTGGGAAATGCAGTGACAAAATGTTATATTAGGGGACTTAATCTGAAAAACAACAACTCATGGTTTCTTTGTGCAGAAAGCAGCAGTTTCTGTGCAGCAGAAATCATTTTCTGAGCAGGATTGATTTCTGCACAGAAATATTATTTTCTATACTGAATATGCTGCTTTTTGAATAGAAAATGCAGTTTTCTTTGGGAAAAAAATGTATGAATTTTACACAGAATAAGTCCCAAACTGCAAAGGTTCTGATCTGTCTAGGATTCTCGTCATCTTAAGTTTCTCATCACTCAAGAAGCATTTTTCCTATATTTTCAAATATTTTCAAATAATCTTTCCATCCCTGCAAGTTTGTAAGGCTGCATTTTAAAAGTAACTGAATTAGATAAGATGTGGCTACTGTTAAGTAAAGCACTTTACTGACTCTAAATGACGAAAGAGATTCCCGAACCATCGTATCACATTTCTTTGAACTTTCTGTCAGGCATCTAGACCATGTTTACTCAGAAGTAGTTCACACTGAATTTTGTGGATTATTTTGCTTATATGTAGGATTTGAACTTTAAAATGCATTTCAGGCCAAGATATGAGCTAGAGTGGCTAATTTTTCTCTACAGTATGTTTAGTTAGGATTTGATAATTTTATCTGTTCAGCAACTTATTTCAGTCATGTAAGTATGTATTTTTAAAACTAAAAAAAAGGCCAAAATGTGAGGATGAGGAAGGAAAGAAGAAAGAATGTTGCACAGAGAACATCACAATGCTTCATTGTTATATATTGTCAAGTCAGTGTTGACTTTGTTAGAATTAGTAACCTTTGCACACCTATGTCTGCTAATTGTTAGTTAGCATATTACTTTATATGAATTAAAACACTGTATATATTTACAGTGAATTCCTGTTAGGGTTTTTTCCCCAATACCCTCTGTCTTCCTGCATCACCCTAACCTGCGGCTGTTTTTTTCCCTCTTCTCTTTCTTGCCTCCTTTGCAACATGTGTCTGATGTGTCACCATTTGTAGATAAAATTGCTTTTATATGTCTTACAAAGAAGATTATGCTTTTTTCTCTCTCTCTCTGCTAGCCCCAATATGTACTGGATGAGTGGTTGTTGCTTAGCTTCTGCCTTGCCGATTGATTATTCTGCTTTGGAGAACCACTGCTATCTCTTGTATTTCCTAACAGGTTATCATAGTCCAGCCATGAATAATTAAACAGATTGTTCAGGTTTTATTTTATTGTATTGTATTTTTGTTAAGAGTTTTTTCTCTTCCCCCACCCATCTGAAACATATACAGTAGGTATAGATTTATTTTTCCCCTTTTGGGACTACTGAGGTATTTGTTTGTTTTCTGAATGGCTAGTCAAGCAACAGGATTATTGTTAGAAAATTTATCAGACTTACTATTCATAATAGCCAGCAGTGGAGAGACAGGATTCAAATTGCATTAAAATCCCAAAATGTTTATGAGGGACTTGGAGGAGAAAATGCTATTGCTTTGGAGACGAAGAATTCTATAGCACAGGGCATCATCCATAATTAATTAGAAATTAATCAGTTAATCTTTGTGACACAATGTAACATAGACAAAGAAATTTTGGTTAATGCTCAAAAATAATCTATCTCTCCATTTTCTAAATGTCAGGTAATTTGGATTTGAATGTTGGTGAAACTGAAACTTGATTTCAGGAGGAATTATGAGGCATGTATAGCTACTCTTGTCACAATCTTAGACAATCTGAAGCAGATTTAATCTTAGTGATGAACAGAAAGTGGGATTTCCACTGGAACTTTGTCATTATAGTTTTTGTTTGTTTGTTCTGAAATGTTGATGATGCTGTTTCACAACTTAGAAGAAAATGTATTGAACTAAGGGCTTCAGTCTGTCATTACTTTATTTCATCAGTAGAAGGGATAGGTGAAAAGCTTCACCCAGCAACCAATTGCAACTTTATCTAATTGTAATAGAAAGTTCACTTTGCCAGAGACTGTGCCTTCTCCAAAAGGACCTCAGCTAATGGTTGCTTTCCAGGAACTCAATCTACGAGATAAAGGCAGGATGGTTTAGAAGGGGACTAGTTTGCTGTTTACCTTCTGCCATGCTCATTTGATTACCCTACTTAAGAGATCCACTACTATGGCCCTTTTCACATGGACATGGCGTCCTGACATGGGGAAGCGAGAGGATCAGGACTGCAATAACACTTCTGCAAGATGTCGTCATGGACCCATCCTTCTCGTGTTGCCAGCCAGTGCAGTTGTGGGTAAATCATTGATGGATTTTCTCCATCAATGACCCTGATTACATGACACTCCCACACTTACTTGCCATGCAGAAGGTCCAGAAGCGTGATGGAGACACTTCCTGCCCCAGCGCAACATGTGAAAGAGGCCAGCTGTGTTGTGGAAGGAAGAGGTGTGTTCCTTGCACTCCCTTTCTCAGGGAGCTGATCCAGTACAGAGGGGAGCATTCCCGTCATGCTCTTTTCGCACCAAAGTTGCTGCCGGGATTGTGACCAAAGGGTGATGCAATAAGGTAAGGTGCAGAAGGGGCCTTTGTCTCACATTTCCTAACAGACTTATGGTGAAGTCTCTACGGGAACTTGTTACTGACAGCCCCACTCAAATCTTGCGAATTCAGGATCATGGCTTCTTGACTGAGTCAATTCTTCTGTAATACAGTCTTCTTCTTTTTCAGTGGCCTTCAACTTTACCAAGTATGATTATCTTTTCCAGTGAGTCATGTCATTTCATGATATGTCCAAAATACAATAGCCTAAGCTAAGTCATTTTAAATTCTAGTGAGAGTTCTGGCTTGATTTGCCCTTGGACCATCTATTTGTCTTTTGGGCAGTCCATGGTATCTGTTAAAGTCCCATCCTGCACCACATTTCCAATGAATTAATGTTTTTTTCATAGTGCTCTGCTCACACAAAAAGCAGAACTAGCAAAAAGCTTTTCTGTACTCACATAGTGATTACCAGTGTGTTAAAGCAGGCTGATTTTTGGGTCTGTTATGACAGAAAATGAACTTAGTGGCCTTTTCCGCACTTTGATTTAGCGACAGGGCAGAGAGTCCTCCGTTGAGGACGTTTGCACTTAGGGGCGGGCTGGGTCCAGACTACTTTATGTATGTCTGGACTTCAGCCCACTCCAGAACAACCAGAACTGGTGGTTCGCCTGTGCTATTGAAAGACCGCTTAAAAGAGGTCTTTCAATAGCACAGTGTTAATGTGTAGATTTGTAGGCTCACACCAGCGCGAGGTTGCAAATCTTCCAGGGGCGGACTTCTGGCTGGTGAGCTTCTCCGGTTGGTGGAGAGCCTCCACCAACCGGAAAGCGCCATTTTCGTCCCCGGAGCAGTGTGTAGCGTGGCCACACGCTGCTCCGGATCAGCTTGGATCAGCGGAGGGAGCGCGCCAGCCCAGTAAGTATCAGAATGCCCTGTTTTCCCCTCAAAATGCGAAAAAGCCCACTGTCATGAAGAGTAATTCCACTTAGGGAAAGGAGCATTGTTTTCTTTTTAAAAAATCGATCTGGTAATTTATACTACAGTCCCCCCACTTTTAAACGGGTTTCTGAAAAAATTACTTTGTCATGATTTTGTTTTTTAACCAAAATATGTTTACTTGATTCATCCCTCCCAGTTCAAACATGGAAAAAAGATTCAGAAATCTTAACATTGTAGGCAATGCACAATACATACTTGGAAAATACTCACAAATCACTGCATTTTTAAGACAGGTTTTTATTCAAAATGCAGCACTAATGTGACACTAAGAGTATGTCACATTATAAAGAAAAAGGGTGAGGTATTCAATATAGAACTGTAGAAGATTGCAAAGGATTTTGCGAAATCTTTTTTTGTGTGTGTGTGCTGGAGTCTCCTTCTTTGGAGGTTTTTATTTATTTATTTTTTGAAATATTTTTATTAAAGATTTTAGTTAAAAATTAAAAAAGCCTCCCACTTCCAAGCTTGTTTTCCAGTTGAATCTGCATGTATCCATTCCGTTCATACATAATTGTTGCTTACTCAAGGGATTTGTTATATCTTACATTGTTAGACAATTGCTTTGTTACCTTACTACCTTGTTACATTGTTACATTATTATTTTACCTTGCTACATTATTACATTGCATTACTTACAATCTTGCTTTATTATTTCTTTTCTTATATTATGTCTTTATCCAATCCAAAACTTCTTTCCATTCCCTTTCAAAGTTCTGGATAGGTTTATTTCTCAAAGAAAATGTTAACTTTTCTGTCTCTACCATATCCAGGACTTTTAATTTCCATTCTTCTATATCAACATATTTCCTTTCTTTCCAATATTGCGCATATATCAGCCTTGGAGCAGTTTTCAGATATAACAGTATCTTCTGATGACATCTTATTTCTCTTTGTTGTCCAAGCATATTTAACAGATAAAATTCTGGCTTCATTTCAAAATTTACATTATAAATTCTTTGAATTTCATCATGTATTTCCTTCCAGAATTTCCTTGCTATCTTACAAGACCACATATGATAAAATGTCCCCACCTGTTCATCACATTTCCAACATCTTACATTTCTATTTTTAGTTATTTTTTGCAGTCTTTCTGGTGTCATATACCATCTATGTAACATCTTATAAAAGTTTTCTCTTAAATTTAAGCTTGATGTAAATTTTTTATCTGTCTTCCATGCCCTCACCCATGTATCCAATTCAATTGAATGTCCAACATTTTGTGCCCACCTAACCATTGTATCTTTAACAACCTCTGATTCCATTTCTCTTTGTAACAATAATTTATAAAATTTAGAAATTCTTTTCTCCTGGTCCCCCCCTCATCAATAAATCTAGTTCATTTTCTTTTCTCTCAAATCCATATAATTTTTGATCCATTTTAAATCTCTCTTTAAGTTGTCTCCATGGGAACCAATTAAATTCATGCCCTGCAGCTTTTAATTCTTCTTCTGTACACATTCTTGGTTTATCTCCTTCCCATTTCAATAACTTTTGCTGGGTTAGTAAGTTTCCTTGTTTTGTTAAAGCAATTTTTTATGCTTCTTGAGGTGAGGTCCACACTGGAAGTCTTCTATAAAATTTATGCTTATTTGTAGCCAAACTTTCAGTAGTGTCTTCTGAAAGCAATGATTATTAAATTCTTTATTCACTGTTATTTTGTCATAGCATAGATATCCATGCCATCCAAACCTATTATTTATTCCTTCCAATTCTTTGATTTGTGCATTTTCTACTTGTATCCAGTCTTTAATTATATCTAAACAACATGCTTGATAATAGGTTTGTAGTGATGGTACATCAAAACCTCCTCTTTCTTTTGCATCTTGTAATATTTTAAATCTTATTCTTGGTTTTTTTCCTTGCCAAATAAATTTTTGTAATTCTTTTTCCCATTCTTTAAAAATCTTTTCTCTTCCTATTATTCATAAATTCTGGAAGAGAAACATACGTTTTGGTAGTAGGGACATTTTAAATCTGTCTCTCCTCCCCAGGAGAGTCAGATTTAAATTCTTCCATCTTTCCATTTCACTTTTAATTTTCTTCCATATCTTCAAATAATTGTTGTCAAATAATTCTTGATTTTTGGTTGTTATCATAATACCTAAGTATTTTACTTTCTTAGTTAATTGGTATCCCAATCTTCTCTCCAGGTCAACTTGTTCTTTTTCTGTCATATTTACTGTTATCATCACGGTCTTTTCTCTATTTATCTGATATCCTGCCATTTGTCCATATTTTTGCAACAAGTCCATCAACGGCTGGATTGATTCTTGAGGTTCCTCCAAAAAGATGATTACATCATCAGCAAATGCTTTGTATTTTATTTCTTTATTCTTAATTTTCAAACCTCGTATCTGAGATTCTTGATTTATTGCAATCAGCAGTGTTTCCAATACAGCTATAAATAATAATGAGGATAAGGGGCACCCTTGCCGTACCCCCTTGTTTATTACAAAACTTTGTTGTATCTCCATTTATAATTATCTTCGCTGATTGATCCTGGTAAATTCTTTCATTCTATTTACAAAAGACTTCTTCCAGGTCATATTCTTTTAGAACTCAAGACAAAAATTCCCAGGAAACGTTATCAAAGGCTTTTTCTGCATCCAGTAAAATAAAAGCTATCTTCTTCCCTGGGTTTTTATCATAATATTCAACCACATCCAGAAATGTTCTTATATTATTCTTCATATATCTGCCTGGAAGAAAGCCTGTTTGACCTTCATGAATCTTATCTCGTGATACCTGTCTCAAACGTTTTGCCAATACTTCCACCAGTATTTTATAAACTATATTCAACAGAGAGATTGGTCTGTAATTTTTAACTTCTCTTTTATCCTTGTCTTCTTTAGGTATCAAAACAATATTTGCTTCTCCCCAGGATTGCAGTTTCCTGTAATTTTCTATTTCTTTCAAGGTTGCTTGATATGGCTGAATTAATTCTTTTACGAACCTTTTATAGTATAGTGCCGTGAAACCATCTGGTGCAAAATGTTTTTTTAAAACTTGTTTTCAAAAGGACTTCATCCTCAAAAACTGGAGAATAGGTAGATGTGCAAAAATTAAGAATGGTAGATTTTTTTAAAAAAAAAATTGAAGTTAAATATGGAACTTTGTGTTTACTATTAATTGGCTGGTTAATTAATTAATTAATTGTTATCAATCACATGTAACTATTTGCTCCTGGGAAATCAAGGGAGTATACTGGGAATGGAATAGAAGCAGATGCAAAATGCTTCCCATTCCATGACTTCTAGTGATAATAGGCATATTCCAAGCAAAGTTAAGCAGTATGTAATACTATTTATTTTAGTGGGAGTGGTTTAATCATGCACTTCACTCTCTTGTTGGAATCAGAAGGACTTAAAAATGCTTCACGATGGCTGTAGGATCACCATCCTTGTTACAAAATCTGAAAGTAATGTAGAAAAAGCAGATGGTAATATGTGAGGGGAGTGGAACTTGTCAGCAGAATATATATTCCAAACGATTTGTGATTATATAACCCTAGAGTCTGTTTTGCTAAAGTTAAGCCTGGCATGCTGGGACCAATTTCTCATGCACTATTGCTAAAGCAATGTAGATAATATCTAGCCCCATACAACAGGGATGGTGGATGATCCAAATTCAATTCCTCCTTATGCAAATAGCTGCAGTGCTGAAGTGCATTGCAATTACTCTGCATATTCTGTTTCCATAAGACACAATCCAATAATCCAGAAGGATAAGCATAATGTGTTTTCTCCTGGCAACCCTTAGTCACACCAAGCAGTCCTTAGCTGTGCACATGGCTTCCCGTTAAATCAAAGGCACCATCCACCACAAATGGAAAGAGTGCTGATTCAGTTGTCCCTGGTGCACACAGAAAAGTGAAGGTGAATGCAGAAAAAGGCATGTGACAACCTACTAAACAGCAATTCTAGATTAATGGGCCTTCTGTAACTAAATGTAGTGCGCCATGGTTCTTTCTTCCTTTCTGACCTCCTGAGTTCTGTTTGCTCTGCAGCACTACTTTTTAAATTATGATGTTACCTAAATTCTTGCTGTTTCTCTGTAGTTCTATTGGTGTGAACTTGATTAATACTGAAAAAGAATGTTTTTCAGATGCATCTGTTTTGCCTTTTGAATACCAGTTTTGTTGCTTTCATTTTGGAGGCTCTAACCTCTATGATAGCATGCAATCTGTCAAGAAATTCTAAGCATTTGGAACCTCTCTTCTTAAAACACATGGGCAAAAAAGTAAGATATCTGCATGATGAAAAATACGTTTTCTGGTTAGCAGTAAAATGTGCCTTTTTATTCACTTGTCAAACTGATTAAATGCCATCTTCCTTGAAGCAAAGACCTGTTAACCCAAGGCAAAAATAAAGATGCAAAGAAGATCAGAAGTGAAAAACTGACACTTAAAAAAAATCACTAACAGAACAGACATACTAGGTAGTGGAGGCTGAAAATGTTATCATAAGTATAGTTGTGGAGTGGCAAGCAGGGGTTAGCATAAGTGCAGGCATTGTTGTAATAGTTTCTATTGGGTGCTTGTAGTTACAGAGAGAGCTTTGAAAGATGCTTTTTATAACTAATTCTTTCATCTGCTTGTTACAGTGTGTAAAATGTAAACTGTTGCTGAAACTCATTGCCAGAATGGGAAAAAAAAAATAACAGCCAGAATTCAGGATCAGATTAATGGATGCATTTATGGAGTTAACCATCTATTTATTGTGGTGGTGGTATGCCTTCATTTCCAATTTATGGAAACCTTACAGCGATCCGATCATGGGGTTTTCTTGAAAAGATTTGTTCAAAGGGAGTTTGCCTTTTGCCTTTCTATGGGGCTAAGGGAGTGTGACTTGCCCAAGGTCACTCAGTGGATTTCCATAGCTGAGTGGGGATTCAGACCCTGGTCTCCAGAGTCATAGTCCATTGTTCAAACCAGTATACCACACTGTCTCTTTATGCATTAGTAGTGGATCTGTATTCATGGTGCCTACATAGTCATGATCATGGCACTATTGCCACAATTGTTACTGCCCCCCAGAGGCAGATCTAGGGTGGAGCAACTGGGGTTCATGCCCTGGGCATCAATGTTAGGGAGGCTCAAAAAAAGATGAACCTCCCACCTGCCCCCCCACGGCTCACCCCTCCCCCATGTGCTCACCCTCCCCCCGCCGGTGCTCCCCCCCGTGTGCTCCCCCCAGCCCTACCCACCGTGGCTCACCCTGCTCCTTTTGCCCTGGGCGCTGTTGAGCCTCGGTACACCACTGCCCCCCAATTACTTTACCAGGCATCAAGCATGTAGAGAGGAGGAGCCCATTCTACTGGTGCTTGTGGCGCAGGCAAGTGACATTTCCACTCCTCCTTTCTACCAGTCAATGAGGCTGTGATAATCAGAAGCAGGACCCCATTGCAATTCCTTGTTGCAGCCTCACTCCCTGGCAGGAAGGGGCTGGAAACTTCATCCGCCTGTAACACCCCGTTCTGCCTATCCAGCTGATGTATGTTAAAGTAGGTTGGGGGGCTCAGGCTGGGACATGCTACTTAGCTACATGCTACTTAGCTAAGTAGCAGTGATGTATTTAAGTCTTTTACTCCAAGTCTCAAGTCAAGTATCAAGTGCTTGAAAGATACTTTCAAGTCAAGTCTCAAGTCTGGAAGCCAGCTTGATACCCCAACCTATATTCCAGAATTTCTGGACAGAGTCAAAGAAAGTCAATTTTAACAATTTAAGTAGAGTTGCCCTCCACATCTGTGATTTTGCCGTCTGCAACTTTGGAAGTGAGAAATAGGATCCTTCTTGCTCCCCCTTCCTGAAGCTGGAGGCTTTTTCAGAAGAGAGGAATAGGATTCTTCTTTCTTCTCATTACTGAAGCTTCATAAGCTTTAGAAAGAAGGATCCTTCCTCCTCAAACCTGTTGCCTGACACATTTGCTGTTCTCCTCTAAGAAATGCACTCTGCACTCTGAGAGAAAGTTTCATTTTCTGCTATCAGGAAAGGTTTTGGAAGAGTCCTTTGATATGCAACAGGGACAGGCTGCCAAGCAGACCTTAACCCTGCCTTAAGCCCGTTGTCTAACCCATTTGCTGTTCCCCTCCAAGAAATACACCCAGGCTTTGGGCTTGAGATAGATCATCATGTGAGCAGTAGGCAAAAGGAGATGGAAGCACTGTTCAGAGTTTTAAAGTTTTTAGACGAATGGGTTATGTTACTGAACCAAGGGCAGCAAGTCAGTCACTAAAAATAGACAAGTCATGAGATGAATCAAGTCAGTGTGACATTTATTGCCAAATCAAGTCCAAGTCAAGTCACTGAAGTGACGTAATTCCGACTTGAATCCAAGTCGATCAGCTTGAGTCTACATCACTGCTAAGTAGCCTCTGTAGAATTCCAGCCAGTATGCTGTATGTATGAGGAGTGCAACAAATTGTACAAATTTTTCCTTTTCTTTTATTTATTGAGGGAGGGAGCGAGGGAGAGAAAAAAACCCTTGGGACTGATAAGAGAATGGCATAAAACTTGAAAAATCTGTGTTAATGCCAATTAGTATTATGCAAACTTTGGAAACTAAGTAGAAATCATTATACCCATTACAGCAGTAAAATAACTTTGCTCTTGTTTGTTGCCTTGCTTTTCAAATGTGGCAATTAGTTACTAATAACTGTGTTGCCTGTGATGTGTAACTTCCAAGCTCTGATCATGAGTTCACCTGTGGTTGCAACACAGTGGGGTAGCCTCCATTTCACCTCACCACCTACTGAAAATCTGAGGTTTACCAAAGTGAGGTAAAATACTACACTTTTATCTCTTTACTTTGTTGTTGAATGCAATGTTTTTTAAAAACTGATTTTAATTAAGATTTATAAAATTATAAGAGAAATCCTTAGTGAAGTTGAATGAACGTAAGACCATAAGAAGAATCGTGCTGGATCAGATCAAAGGCCTAATCCAGTATTTCCAGAGTGGCCAATAAGCAAGACCTGAATGCAATAGTAGTAGTAGTAGTAGTAGTAGTAGTAGTAGTAGTAGTGATAGGAGGAGGAGGAGGAGGAGGAGGAGGAGGAGGAGGAGGAGGAGGAGGTGGTAGAGGAGGGGGTCCTCTGGGTGACTGTTGCCAGTCTAGTCCAGCTGGCTTAAGTAAATAATATCATTTTACCCAGGTTATTTATGTATTCAGATTTTTTTATCCTGCTTTTCAAGGCACAATGCTATGGCAAAATGTTTTACAGTTTCCCAAAAAACTGGTACAGTCATCCCTCCACATTTGCGGGTTTCACTTTTGTGGATTTGATTATTCACAGATTATTTGTTGTTACCTCTGCTGCCGCTCTATGCCATTTTTAATTGGGACTGCAAGCCTCGTGAGACTGAGAAACTGCAAGCAAGGCTTGTAAGCCCCTATTAAAAATGATGTGGGGCAGCAGTGGAGGTGACAGTAAGCCCCACCAGCCACCCATTTCTGCCTTGTGAAGGAACCCTAATGCCTCAAAGGAATCCATGGTGGGCTGAATATGGTGATCATACTTTTTGTGTGTGTTAAATATGGTTTGGGAGGGCCAAGAGTTATTCATGATTTTTTCACATTCACGGGGGTCCTGTACCCCTAACCCTAGCGAATTTTCAGGGATTATTGTATACTGATGGCATACCTGCCCCCCTCCCAACATTTCACAGATGACAAGAAGACTGCACGGGTCAAGCAATATCAGAGTGTGATCAAGATGGCAAACGTTATTAATGAGGAAGAACACATAAGCTAGGAGAGGCTGAAGCAATTTGCTTTTGCTTGAACTTACAGGGAGAGGAAAGAGTCAGCCTCCTCCTCTCCTCTCCTCTCCTCTATTCTGAATTAACTGAGTCCAAACTCCTTTTGCAATTTAAACTCAGTTTTCAGCAACTGAAGCAACTGAGAGAAAGAAAGAAAAGTTCACCCCATTCACTTTCTGCAATTTGGATGGATTGAAACAAGCATGTGGAAAGAATCTGGGACTGGAAATAGAATCAGACTCTTTTGGCAGACAAGGTTTCCAAAGTCTGTATAGCTCAGATCCCATTAAAAATCTTTCACAGCTGGTACTTCACCTCACTGAGGCTGTAGTACATGAAATGCCTAGCCAAAGCAAAATGCTGGAGGGCTGTCAGGAAAAAAGGCTCATTTTATCATCTGTGATGGAGATGTAAAACTATAGTCATTTGGGGGAAAGGATTTTGTTGAAGTATTCAAAATGATAAAGCAGACACTGTCTTGAGACCCCAAATGAGCTCTGTTATTATTTAACTGTCCACATAAACATCTGCTTCACAAAGAGCTTTACCATATTCTGGTAAGTGGCAGTTTAGCTAGAAATAATCAAAAAGTGGAAAGATTATAACCATCTTAATACTGAAGATTGCTATCAAGGTATGAGTGTCCACATCCATTGTCACAAGGATTAATTCATCAGCTCAGACCGTCAAAATAAAAAAACCAATTTATACCACATGGTATCCTTTCAAATGCACCCAGTACATTTTCCTCAGCTCTTCTGGAATGAGTTAGTAGGACATCTATTTTTGCCCAAGACATTTTGCTGCCAGAAGAGAATAAGATGTTTACCCATCCCATTCTATGTACAAAAAAATTGGATTGACAACTGCATCTTTATTCAGTGTTCACAATGGGATAATAAAGTCTGCTGAACCTGAAGGTAGTACACTTACTAAGCTGCATGGCATCCAGATTTCTCTTCCAGCACTTTGCTCCTGCTCCCCAACATCTTGTATCTAAGGTGATCACTTTGCTTAATGGTAGAGCTGACCAATACAAGAGGGAGAAGTCTCAAACATGAGAACACATACCAATCAGGACTATTATATATAAATAAAATTGCCTCTGGCACATGAAACTGTGTATAATATTTCAAAGAAGGTAAATATCAATAACCCATGTAGATAACAAATAAACAAAAATACATGTCTGAATAGAATTTAGATATGTTAGCCATAGGCCAGAAGCCATAACACAGAAAATAGAAAGATGTTAATTGTTTTCATGACCCCTGTTAATGTATCTAATTTCTTTCTGGGCATGCCATGATGACAAGAGTATATTTATCTATATTTATTTTACCAATCAGATGTCTTAAGTTGTTTAAATATCAGGTTCATTTGCATGGTTGAGAACTCAAACTCTAAAGAAAAAGAAAGAAGAGAAAATATCCCTTCGCTCACCTTTCTCTTGTTTTTAGATAAGCAGTGGATTTCTATGGACAGAAATACTTTCTTCCAGTGCTCTTCCAAAAGCAAAACTCACGTGAGGCAACTAGAATTGCCCTCTACTATTTCCTGTCTTCCATTTTGCTTCTATTTGCTTCAGACTTTTCTGCACAATGTCTATAGGCTGAGCACACATGTTAAGAAATATTCAATCTATGAATATTTATTTGACATTCAGGCCAGAGGTGATGCTTGTACAACTAAGGTTCAAACAGGACAGAGTTCTGCAACCTAGTATCCCCTACATATGTTTGGAGTATACTTTATACATGTACAAATGTACAAACACATCTGGAAGCCCCTGGGTTGGCTAAGGCTGTAATAGAGTTTATTTGTGTACAATTATATATGCGTGTGCCACAATATCTGATAATCCAAATCCATGCTGTATACTCAAGAAAAGAGACTGTTACCCTGATTTCTGGGGTCCTGGGAGGGACACCTCAATGTGCTCACAATGGGGAAGGGAATTAGCAGAGCACAAGCTAGCAATATGAGAGGCAGGGCAACCTAGCGAGATCTTGAACCCAATGTCTATGGGGTCAGGCAGAGTCAAGGAGCAAACATAAGTAAATATAATAATTGTTGTTTTTATTGATGTACAGCACAGTCAAACAGGCGTATGCAAACACACTCACACAAAGAACTATTGACATAAAGGTAGGAGTTGGATAGAGGGTTTTTAAGAGGAGGTTTTGTATGGGAAATACTACACCTGTCCTGAAGCCCGGGTAGTCTGAAGAAAAGTCCATAGAAGTCGAGATTCTCAGCACGAGGAGCTGAGGGGAAGGCTCGCTGAATGAAGCGACAGCAAGGCGGGAAGGAAGCCAAGAGCGATCCGAAGAAGCGCTCAAAATCAGGGGGTCTTATAGGGGAAAATGTGCCCATAGGCTAGTCCATTCTTGGGGTACACAATGGGTTTCGGGCTGGAGACAAAGCCTCCGAAAGGTCAGTACTTTGCATGATTGCCCTGATGGCGCAGTGGTTAAATGCCAGTACTGCAAGCCACAAGGTTGTGAGTTCGATCCTGCCCGGCTCCAAGGTTGACTCAGCCTTCCATCCTTTCGCAGGTCGGTAAAATGAGTACCCAGCTTGTTGGGGGCATGTATAGAAATGTTTCGAAATACATGCTATTTGTTAGTTGTTCGCTGCCTTGATCCATATGGAGAGGCGGGATACAAATAAATAATTAAATAAAAATAAAAATGAGTTATGACAGCGCTGTCAATAGCGCAGACAGTATGCAGACGTGGAGTGCTTGACAGTTGACTATTCGGCAGCCTATTCGGGGCAGGGAGTCTTTTGTAAACAGTGTGCATACATAAAGAGTACTTGCCTGGAGATCTCCTAAAGCAGCAGTCTGGCTATTACTGGCCTACCTGGATTCGTTTTGAATGTTTCAGCCATTTTCGGCCGTGCCTGTGTGCATGCTTACTCGGGGGCCTTGCAAGCACGTGGAGAGAAATGGGTAAAGAAGGCCAAATTGTTGATATCAAAATGATATCTAATATACCACAAGCCCGGACTAGAAACTACGGTAACAAGACCACTGTCAGGACACAACCGTCAGGGCTCTATTTTATCAACCTGTCTCTTTAATTGATATGCAGAATATATATGAAAAGCAAGATTAGACTCAGAGGAGAGAGGAGGAAAAATTGGGGGAAGAGAAATAGCAAAGACTAAAGATAACTATTGAAAGTTAAGGAGAAAAGTGCAGAGGCAAGGTTACAAAGGAATATTAAGAAAACAAAACCAACCAACCAATCAAAAAAAAAAAAAAGGACAATAGATGTAAATGAAAACAATGAAACAGTTGAAGGTTTTCTACAAGTTGGCTCATCATTAATCAAAATAGAGACTACAGTTACCACAATTACCACACACACACACACACACACACATGCACCCCTGTGTGTGTGTGTGTATGAGAGACAATATGAAACACTGGAAAGGACAGTAATGCTCACAGCAATAGAAAAGGAGGAAGACCACACTACAGATGTGTTTATTCAGTCAAAGAAGCCACTGGCCCTGAGTCTGCAAGACCTAAATAGGGCAGTTTATGATGGGGCTCTTAGAGGTTTGTCCGGCTCACCATAAGTGAAAGTTGATTTGACAGCAGAAAACAACAAAGGCCTCTTTTTTCTTCGGGTTCCTGTGTTTGTTGACTTACATATAGGTAGGTTCTATTCTGGCTTTAAAGTAATGGTGTAGTGGTCAGACAAACTTCATCCCTCCATCCACCATCAATGAATGCACATTGTTTTTGAAAGGGGCTATTAAAGGTGTTGGTTTTCACCTCAGAGCTGTTCTGGTTTCTCTCACTGTCTCTGTTTCTTCTTTAAATCTGGTTGCCTTCTTAATATAGACCTGTTTATATGGTCTGAATGGTTTTCTGTCCTGTGCACTCCTGATTCTCTCCTGTAACTGTCCATGTGGAATCCTTGGCATGCTTTAAGAGATGTTATGTGGCTGATGTTTAATAAAAAAACAATTTTGTGTTGGAAAACTCTTAATACTATATATGCTATTTGCTATTTCTTTCATTCATTAAATTTTAACTTATTACTCTATATCTCTTTCAAATCAGATTTTTCTCATCTTGTTTTTACTTAAGAAATCTATTTCGACTTGTCTTATTCTGTTTTTGAAGAAAAATATCTACAGGTGTCCACTAGCTGTTCCCCTTTCATCTGTTGACCATTTGAGTCTCTGAGTTAAGATACTAGAGCTTTCATTTCTGACAGATCATGAAGCCATTACTCTATTTCAGGAGCCTCTTCACTTTTTCAGGCTTTTGCATACTCGATTATTGCTGCTGTGGTCATGTAGAGCAGGATTCTCCAAAATTTCCTTGTTATGTTTATGTCTATTTCATGTAGCATGTTCAGCAAGTACAGTTTTGGAGACAAAGTGAATTCAATTTGGGAAATTTCTGAGATTGTTTTATGTATTCCAGTCCAGTATTTCTTTGCTTTATGACATGTCCACCACATGTGGCACACTGCACCTCTATTTCCAACATTCTCCCATACCAGCCTTGTAAATTCTTTTGACCTTTTCCAGATGATTCAAGTACCATCTGTGGAGCATCTTCAAATGGATTCAATATATATTTTTACTACATTTCATTTGAAAAATAACTACAATACTAAGTATATACATTTATTTTTTTTTAAAAAAAAAGTCCAACAGATGTTATGTGGGAGATCACTGACTGGATTTTCCTGCTGCCCCCCCGCCCGCATGCCATTACAGTGGGCAGTTGGTATACATTATGGTTTGGTTGCAGGACCCCCATGGATACCAAAATCCATGGATACTCAAGTCCCATTATGTACAATGACATAGTAAAATGTCATCCCTTATATAAAATGGCAAAATCAATGTTTGCTTTTTGGATTTTTTAAAAAATATTTTCAAACCATGGTTGGTTGTATCTGTGGATACAGAATCCATGGATATGGAGGGCTGACTGTATATTAAAGGAGCTAAGAAGCAAGCATCTCATTTTCATTGGAGCATGTACACTGTCAGAGTAGAGGATCCAGGTTTGCATAAAATGAACGCATGTCAATTTATCTGGATTGGTGCCAATTTAGAAATAATTGCTGTAACTGAAACAGAAAAGCAACATGCTTCACTGTAGTTGAGAAGAATGACGAGATGAACTATATGACTGGTCAGAACTGTTGTCCAGATGCTAGCTATGGATTAGCAATGTCAAGGCCTGTGGTCTCCTTCTTAGGATTGTTTAAGCTGATCTTGCACCAGCTCTTCAAACAGAGAGCTCTCCCCTTCTATAAAGGAGTTTTAGAGTTAGCAACATCTGGAATCCTATATTATGTTTCTATTTTGTACATTTGCTTACTTCTTGTTTCCTTCCTTTTCCATGCCCTCTATCTTCTTGAATCACTCTAACCTAAACAACCATTTCCCCCTTCTTCCTCTTTCCTGCCTTAGACCATGTACCTGAGTATGCCTTAATATTAGTAATTAAATCTACTTTGTGTGTTTTACAAAGAAAATTAAACTTATTTATTTTCTCTGCTAGACCTTGTGGGTGGGTATGCATGGGAGTTGTTATTCCCTTCTGTCTTGACAGCTACTATACTTCAGTCCAACAAGTAGAAAATGTGGGAATTCTGTTGGAGCAACAGCCAAACAAACAAACAAACAAACGCAGACATCCTTCCCTTCCCTACTCTTGCCCTGCTCTAATCCAATTAAAATCATGCCTCCCATAGCTTTTCTGAAGGAAGAAAAGGTTCAGGAGATTGAATTGTTGTCTCCTCAAGTTGGTTTTGTTCATCATTGCCTGCAATTTTAAAAATGTCCTTCTGCAAATAACCCACAGTTTGATAGATGCAGGACATACTGTTCTAGTCCCAGGAATATTGTGACTATGGATGAGTGCCAAATCCCAAATCATGTTGAGGAAGAGCTGCAACAGTTCAAAGCAAGATAAAATGCAGCAAACCAGCAGTGCCTTTCAGGGCAACTGTGGCTGAAGTATTATGTTCACACTAAAAGATGACCCACTTAAAAGTAAGACCGTCTCCCTCAGGTGACACAATATGAGTACCGTTAAATGTTAGTAAGTAACCATTATTGGGTATGATTATATTTTTATTGCCATAGGAAGGGGGTAGCACCACTTGGATGCCTTGCCTTAAACATCACCACCTGTCCTTGACATATGACACATACTGTGACAAGTTAAATGGAAGCAACTTGCCTTGTACAGGCTATGTGTGCTCCACTTTAACCAGTCTTAAATTGACATGAATCCACTGCTGTTACCCCTGGGAAGTTCTGCAAGTGGTTCACTGTTACTCACTGTATCATGCAGCAGATCCTGCTTGCCAGCCTGTTAGGGCATTTTCAATAAATATTCATGCTAAAAGGATGCAATGCACATGCGCCAACTCTGTCTTTCCCTCTTTTGGATTGCAAATTGAGCAAGAGATGATAGAATCATAGAATCATAGACTTGGAAGAAACTACAAGGGCCATCAAGTCCAACCCCTGCCATGCAGAAATACACCATCAAAGCATTCCCCATAGATGGCCATCCAGCCTGTGTTTAAAAACCTCTAAAGAAGGAGACTCTACCACACTCCAAGGCAGCACATTCCACTGTTGAACTGTTCTTACCATCAAGAAGTTCTTAATGTTTAGATGGAATCTCATTTCCTGAAGTTTGAAGCCATTGCTCTGTGTCCTTGTCCCTAGAGCAGCAGAAAACAGGTTTGCTCCATCCTCCATATGACATCCCTTCAAATATTTAAACATAGATATCATGTTGCCACTTAACTTCTTCTCTAAGCTAAACATACCCAGCACCTTAAGTTGCTCCTCATAAGCCATTCCCACATGATGTCGTAGTTCCACTATGGGGATGGGATGGCAGCAGTTCATGTGTCATACTTTTGCATGCTGTCATCATGGTCCCACTGCTATCCTGCCTCCACTCATCATGATCACGGAATATTTGCTTAACAGAATAAATCTGTTAAGCACTCACGATCTCATGACGCTCCCATCTGTATCTTCCATGTGGAAGGGCAGGAAGCACAATGGAGGTGCTTCCTTCCCCAGTGCAGCATGGGAAAGAGCCTGGATGCACTCTGGAAGGCAGGCACATGTCGCGTGTGGTCACTTCCGCAGAGAGTCAGCTGTCTGCAGAGGGAAGTGTTCCTGCCATGCTCTGTTCCTGACAAAGGCACTGCCAGGATTTTGACAGCAGGATAACAAGATCAGGTAATGTGAGGAAATGGCCATAGTTTCCAAGCCTTCTACCGTTTTGGTGGCCCTCCTCTGGAAACATTCCAGCTTGTCAATATCTTTCCTGAACTGGTTCCCAGAACTAGACACAGTATTCTAGGTGGGGTCTGACCAAAGCAGAATAGAGTGAAATAGGCGGTCACCTTTCTCCCCATTTCCTTCTATTTCTTTTTCTCTCTTCTTCTCTTCTCTCTTTGCTTATTTTATTTTATTGGAGAAAATTGGACATTTATTGAATGTTGTTCGCTGGCAGAATTTCATCAGCTCAGTGAATGGGCTCCAGTTTTAAACAGTTTTAAATTTGCCCCTTTGTTTCTTTGGGAAGGATATTTACTTGTCATGTTAATCTGCTTCTTGGAAAACTCCAAACCCTAAGGTTTATTTCGTCTTCAGTGGCAACCACCAGCAACAACAACAACAATAACAACAACAACAAAAACATAACCTTAGAAAAAATAAAGATTGATTAAGGTTAGTGTTCTTACATAGCAATTTCATTGCTTAAGTACATTGCTTAAGCTTCATCTCTCTTACTTTGTTTCTTCTGTAAGAAGACCAATAAATACTGTCAACGCTACAGTTTAGATGGTTTTCTTGTTGAAATGTATGAGTTTTTTTCAGACCATACTGCTCTTTCTCTGCCTTTCATAAATGCAGAGAGACATGTTGAGTTTCACAATGCTTTCAAAATATTAATTAATGGCACCTCTTTACTTTTTGATTGCAGAGAGAGCCCTTTTGAATTGTTTGGTTATATTGGATGACCTGCTACAGATCTCAGCCCATTCCTCCCTTCTTCGTATGTGCACAGTCTTTTGTCTATGTGGAAATTCAAATTCCTGTTTCAGTTCAAAAGCTGAAAGCCTTAACCCAGTATTCTCCTTACAGCCCCTGGAAAGCATGGGCAGTTTCTCCTCCCACTGCAGGTTTACCACAGTGTACTGATATTCATGTTAAGTGGGATAAAATTATTTAATTTTAAGACTTCTCTGAGTGCTTACTATAGTTTTTGATGGCACAAAATGCACTCAATAATTAGTTCTCATCTGGGGTTGGGACTTCATTTTATTTTACTACCTAGTTTTCTAAATAAAATGCTCTGGCTGCACAATTATACCTAGTCACACATTCAGTTCCTAACCATTTGGTTTCTAGTTTTCTTTAAGGAGTCATGAAACCTAATACACTTTAAATGGATAATTAGGCTGCAATCTTATACAGGCTTACCTGAGGGTAAATCCCATAGATTCTGTTGTACAGAGTAGCCTAAGCTTTTAGATTTACTGTAGAACAGAATCATCTAATTGATACTATGTAGTCACTTTTGTAGCTACCTGTGTTGTCTCTAAGGCCTTTTTTGCACCTCACCTTATTCCCTCATCCCTTGGTCATGATCCTGGCAGTGCCTTTGGCGGGAAGGGAGCACAACCGGAACACTCCCCTCTGCACCAGACTGGCTCCCTGCAGAAGGGAGTGAGAGGGACATGCGCCTGCTTTCCACATTGCAGCCAGGCTCTTTCCCATGCTGTGCTGGGACAGGAAGCATCTCCATCATGCTTCTGGCCCTTCTGCCTGGCAGGTAAGTACAGGAGCATCGCACAATTGGGGGTCATTGATGGAGAAAATCTGTCAATGATTTACCCCACAATCATGCCAGCTGGCGCCATGAGAAGGACAGGACCACAACAATGTATTGCAGAAGCATTGTCACGGTCCTGCTTCTCTTGTGTTCCCATGCCAGGATTCCATTTTTTGTGTGAAAAGGGCCTGATAATGGCCTGCATGGAATACTATTGGATGAGAAGAACCTGTGGCTCTTCAGCTGTTGCTGGATTCCAGTTTCTATCAGCCTGAGTTACCATGCCCATTGACAGGGATCATGGAAGTTATAATTCAATAATATCTAAAGAGACAGATGTTCTTTGTTACCCCCTCCCCCGCTGCTATTGGAGAAGTACACAAAAACAAAGTCAAAAGCAATAACCATAAAACTTTATTCAATTGTCTGATTTCTGGTTTTCCTCTTTCTGGTAATCATAGGTTCAGACTAGACATTATGATGGTGTCATATGTGTACATCTGTCTCCTAATTCTTCTCCCTCACTGCTTTCTGGATTAACACCCCTCCTCCTGAATTTTGCCCAAGCTGTCTGGGTGCATTTATTTTCATTATCAGAGCAAGGTGGTCCCAAAATTGAAAAAAAAATGGGATACAAAAAACAATGTGCTAATATCCAGAATTCAGATGGCAAAGCTTTAAACCAGTTGGACTGCTTTGGGTAGCCACATAGCCTCCCAGTCTGGCAACAGATTTATGGATGACTTAGAGCTGTACTTTCTATCTTCAAGTGCCTCTCCTCTTCCTCACCCTAATTACTGACACCTTTAATGCTTCTGTTCATTTGACTGGACTCTGTCATTATCTTTGGATTTCACAGAGATGTGACCTAAGTACAATTATTGTTCGCATTGCATGGCCCCTTCTGTAATGCCTTCCTTTATCCTCTCTGTAATCAGAATATATACAGTCTTGTACAATTTCAGTGGCCACTTTAGGTATCTGACAACCCACAAAAGCTTATGATAAATATATATAATAATCATTGAGCTGCCACAAGACAGTGTGTGGTTTCTAAAACAATGTGCAAGAACAACTGAGCCTTCTGAAACACTGTTAATATCATGTCCTGCCCATCGTGAAATACCAACCCCCCCCCCATGGCCCAGGTAATGCTGTTCAGTTTGCATGAGTGTAAAAAGTCTGGATATGTGTATTCTATCACAACATATCTATCTTAAAGTATTGTACTCCCTAATTAATAGCCTACTGGAAAATATGAGCTAAATTATCAAGAAAATGTTAAAAGAAGTCCTGAATTTAGACAACAGCCTTTATTACAAATTCAAAAAAAAAAAAAAAAGGCGGGGGGAGAGAAGGAATTAAATGATAGGGCAGACTTTGATCCATGCTGATTGGGTAAAAGGTGGAATTTTTAAACCTGGTTTTACAATAAATGGGAAAGGCAGAATGAGAGTGGATCATACAAGATGAGGCTGAAAAAAGCATCAGACAACATAGGAGTCAGTATGCCATAGTAGGACAAAAATATTTTGGCTATGAAAGTCATGGATCAAGTCCCTGGTCAGCTGTGAAGATTCTGTCTTTCAGTTTAATCTATGGACATTTCTGTATGGCGTCGCTGTCCCGCAATGGGGACACATTGGCAGCGGTCTGTGAGTCATGCTTTTGCACGACATTGTCACGATCCCACTGCCAACTTGTCCTCACCTGTTGTGATTGTGGGATATTCCATTCATGGAAAAAAATCTGTTAATGGCCCATGATCACACAACGCTTCTGTCACTGGTGGCCATGCAAACACTCCCTAAACTGCAGACCCCAGGATTCCATAGGATGTTGAAAGTGGAATAATAGTGCTATAACAGGATAGTGCAGAAATGGCTTCTGTCTCAACAAATCTTGCCAAGAAAACCCCATGATAGTTTCACCTTTGTTATTGTTGTTGTGTGCCTTCAAGTCATTTCCAACTTTTGGTGACTGTAAGGCAAGACTCTATCATAGGGTTTTCTGGAGCTGAGAGAGTGTGACACACCCAAGATCACGCAGTGGGTTTCCATAGCCAAACAAAAAATCAAACCCTGGTCTACATAGTTGTATTCCAATGCTCAAACCACTACTGTATGCTGGTTCTCCTTAGGTTGCTGTAAGTTGGAAATAACTTGAAGATGCACAACAACAAAACCTCAAGGCATAAAAATGGTGTCACAAAAATAGTTTGAATAAATCCACAGTATAAGGGTTGAAAGAGTGGAAAGTGAGTCATGTTCTGCTGAAGTGAGTCAGGCATTGCAGCAGTGGTGAAATGTTATAGCAGCCTTTCTCGACCCTTTTACTCTGAAGGATTGAAATAATCTTCAGGTCTCAGGCAACCCTCCACATTAAAATCTTATCCACAGCTAATGGTCTGTTAGCATGATCAGTAAAGTGTGGATATAATAATCCAATAATAATTAGTACTCTTTTGAGTAGAGAATAATATTTTTCTGTTGATCTGTTAATTTTGGCTGTTTATTTCACTCTTTCTGTGTGCTTCCCTCTCCTCACAGAGGATATAAGGTCTAATGTGAGTCAATAATGTAGGCAGAGGAAACTTCAATTTTTCCTTTTGCAAATCTCCTGCTTCATTTTTTTTTAATCTTAACCAAGTAGGTCTAAACGTTGGATAACAATTTTCTGTTCTACAAGATCCTAATTAGGTATAGTATGTGCAAAAGGAGGAGTTTTTTTCTATTTAAAACTAAAAATGACTTTTTAACCAACCTCTTTTTAAAAGAACAGTAGTCAAGCTTAGCTTACCTTTCTTGAAATTAGTCATACTTTCCCTTAAATAAATTTTAAAAGCTCATAAGGTAAACATAATCAATTGTACTCAGCAATTACCAACGGCCTCCTCTACCTGACATCAAAAACTGAGAATGGAGAAAACCAAATGAACAATGTCCTATTGCCCATGCCATACAGGTCTTAAAGAATTCTAAAGAAATTGTTGATGTGGTTGCTCAGTCATTGAGCACCACTGTGAGTGCTGACGTCCCATGCCATGTGTAGTGTTTTTTTTTTAAAGGGTGGTTTTTCTCAACCACAATCTATTACAGAATGTCAGACATCCTCTCGCAGAAACCTAGGGTTCCCCAGCTGAGAAACCTTGTTCTGTAATATATATTGAGCCTTATTTGCCACAAAATAACTGCTTCAATGGCATGAACTTAATTAGGAAAAATACAGATATACCTCCATTCATGAAGTAGATATGGTCCCGGGCATGACTTCTTCCTCTGAAATTTTGGTATCAGAGGTAGAATAACATTGAAATATAGGGATAGTTTCATACACCACAAAAAAGAAAAGCTTTTCAACATGTTTCAGCAGAAGTTTCATTTAAAACTAACAATATGCACAGTGAGATGAAACTGCCTGGTGGGGTAAGCATTGCAAAAGTGAACAAAAACATTTTGAACCTTTTAGAGACCCTTGAAGGCTACTTCCAAAATGCAACCAGGAATGAATTTTTCTTTCACCAGCCTCTACTTTTCTTATGATTTCCATATTGGTGGCCAAAGTTATAGATCTCAGAAAACCTACAACAACCTTATAGATCTATGTTTGTTTGTTTCTATGGCCATTTCCACTCTACACTGTTATAGTGCTATTATTCCACCTTCGATACCCTGTGGAGTTCTGGAGTTTGTAGTTTACTGATGCCAAAGAGCTCTCTGGCTGAGAATTTTAAATGCCCCTCCCTAAACCGAATAATAGCACTATAACAGTGTAGTGTGGAAATGGCCTTTGTTCTACACACCGGGGCTAACTGGTGAGGTAGGCTTATCCAATGTCCCGTTTTCTCTTGGTTTCGCTGTCCATGCACGTTCAGTATGGAATTCTGAGGCAAGTGCTTTTTACTTTGCCTGTTGCAGTGAGGCACATAAGGCTACAGTAAGGTCAGATGGAAATGAATCCTGCTCTTTTCCAGCTCAAGCTTTGTTTATTGCAATGTTTACTCCAGACACAGTTCTGCAATCTGACACCAAAAATCTGTGTTTCTCTAGGATTCCTTCACTGTCCTCCCAATAGCAATAGTGCTTCTTAAAAAAACCTTAAAGATAGAGGATGCGGAGGTAAAGCATTGTTAACTGAAATATGCTTGTATTTTTTTTCAGGAGAAACATTTGAACTTGGTTTGCAGTGCCTGCACATAGAAAAAAAATTGGTTTCTTTGGCAATAAATTAGCCTCTTGTGGTAGATATGACTGTTGGTAGCAATCCTAACAATGAGAAACTTCATAATCTATCACTAAGGGCCACGTTGAAAACTTCTGTATATCATGAAAGCTATTTAAATATGTCTGTTCCTGGAATGGATGGAACTGTAAGTGTTTGTTTCAAACAAAATTGAAAAGATTTGGTACAGGCTGTTTGTGGGGTCAGGGAAACTATGAGCTTACTATTGAGTGGTCATGCTGAGAAAAGCATTTTTCCACATAAAATACCCCTCATGTCCATTTTCTGTGTGAATTCAGTCAGAACAGAATGGATGGTTTTTTTCTTCTTGACTTTTCCCCCAATTATTATTATTGAGTTCGTTACTGTTGTGTATCAAGTGCACTAATGTGGAATTGACATGCAAGCTTTTACATGTGTGTGTATAGATAGATGAATAGATAGAAATATAGATATAGATATATAGATATAGATATGGATTGTGGTAATTATAGTACAAGCAAGTTCAGAACAATGAGGGAAGTCAAGTCTAGTATTTGGATGAGAAATCTGAAACTAGATTTTGGCTATGACACACTACCATGGCAGTACTCAAAGGAAATGACTTATTTTAGTCTGCCCCAGACTTAAAATTTTTCAAGAAGCTCTTAAAATAATTTCAGTAAGCTCTTCAAGAGATTTTATTAAAAGAACTATAAATTTTCCTTCTGATATTTATGTCTTACTTTGTTCAGGACAAAATTAGAACCAATTATTCTTCCAAAAGTTATTATGAATTTCTGCAACTTTCTAAGACTCTCCACCTTTTTTCCTTTCCTATCTGCTTGTAGCATTGAAAGAATGGATCATGAAATAATTTAAAAGCAGATGTCCTTGAACAATGTTTATTTTTAAAGAAACCCCAAATTGTGGGACAGCATGAGAATCTTACAATCATTTTTAGATCCCTCAAGCCAATTAGTGGTTTAGCATCACTGAAACCTGGGATAGAGAATCTGAGGACCTCCAGAAGTGATTGGATTTCATAATCCATCATTCTTAGCCAGCATGGTCAATGCAATCTCTAGTGCAAGAATGCCTAATTTAGGCTGCAATGGCTACAAACAAAGTGCACAAGGGACCAAGGAGAAGCCAAATATGATGGGATGGTGATAAACAGTGTTACAGCAAAACTAGATTAATCAAGTTATGCCAGCCACGCCATGCCATAGTAAGAGAAAAAACAAACAGCTGGTTTCAAGACTGCAGGACCTACAGTGTTGGTGCTAGCAGGCAAGAGATCGGCAGGTCTTTCCTATCTCAAGCAGGATAGTTTCCTTGGGCCTCCTGTGCTAAAAGAGAAGCCAGCCAAGATAACTGTAGCTATTTCTTTGTTTCTTGAGTCTCCATACTGGAATTTGGAAACCTGCCTACTTCATATCTGCTAACATTTTGCAGATGAAAACCAGTACACGTGCACATAAGTATCAGAGTCTTATCAAGATGGCAAAAGTTAGATGAGGAAGAAAAGACAAACGAGGAGGGGCCTGCAGCAGTTTGTTTTTGCCTGAGCCAACTGGGAAGCACAAGATTCTACTCCCATCTTTCTTCTCCCACTGCTGAGTTCATTGAATCCAAACTGTTTGCTCTTTCAACTCAGTTTGCAGCAATTGATGTCAAAGGGGGAAAGTGGAGGGAGGAAAAAAACTGGGCAGTTTTGAAAGCAGCTGGAAAAAATGGGATGACGGAAGATTAATCAGGATTGTTCCTGCCAAATTGGGACAGTTGGAGGTTATGTATCCCTCAAAATTACTTCAAGACTATCTGCATGGAGGATTTGGATATGTCAGAAAATAGCAGAGTGAGCACAGTTTTTATGATGGAGATATAACATAGCCTACATTCATATGTGGTAAGGTCCACCAAAAGCAGGAATAGCCGGAGTGTCCACGGTTTCAAGAAAACTGGGAAAGCCATTCTGTAATGCATGAGATGTTTACTGGATTGTAGACAAAACGGTCTTAGTCTACAAAATCTTTTCTGGGATTAAAACAGGCAGTTCTGCCCCTTCTGGAAAATGAGCTCCTATACCGAAATGAATTTAAAGGCACAGAAAGCAGAAATGGTGATGTTCTGTTCTTTTTTGTCCAGAAGAAAACAGACTTGCTGAAGAAAACCTATAATTCAATTCCAGCTATGAGCTGGAGACCAAGATCCAGAACTGGAGGATAGCGAAAGACACGACTAGTATTCTTAAGAGATTTGTAGATGAAAATGTTGTCAACACGCAGAATGCAACTTTGGGAAACCACATTTCTTTGATACCAGAGTGAGGATCTCAGACATTGTTGAGAGCTCAAATGCATTAATCTCATATAATCACAAAGTAACCCTATACCTCTGGATGTGTTTCCCCAGGAGTATAGAGCTGACAGTCTAGCAAAAGCAAACTACGCCAGTAAAACACACACACATCTCAATATCTACTGATTTATTCATAATCCTGTGTTTCTATGGGAATCTGATTTCCAGAGAGGCTCATGGCATTTTACAAAGTCATACTGAGAAAAACTAATAATCAAGTTTCTAAACAGCAAAGCTATTTTGAAGCAGTAACTTTTTCGAAGAGGAAAAAATGGAATCGTGACTGAATTGCAAATGAATGTCACATTTGCTTATGGACATGCTCATTTTATATCCATAAACTAGGGACCCTGGAACTGTTTTAAGGGGCAGAGGCTCAACATGTGCAGACAGACCATTATAAACTTTGCCTATTTGCAAGTACCTTTTTTTACAAAGCAATAAAAACACAGGTTGCATTGCATTAAAATAACAAAAACAACCATCTGAAGCAGGAAAGAATCTGATTGCCCTAAAAGCAATAGCAAAATAATGACTGAAATATTACAAAGCTGAGTAAATACAAAAATACAGTTAGTACAACAAGAAATGGGGGAAACATAAAAAAATTATTAAGTGAACAAATAAGATATCCTAACACATCTGCTCTTCTAGAATACTATTTTAAAAGCAAAAACTGTGACAATATGTTACAGGATCACACACATAATACTTCTAAAAGAAAATGCAAAACATGTATCTCTGTCGAGCTTCAGGTATGGGTAATCCCCTGATACAAAATCTGAAGTGAAGGGTGTATAGCAAACTGTCACTATTCACTTCCATAATTATTAACTTTGCAGAAGAAAAGGAAATGTAAAGAATTGCAAAAGGATCTCTCTGAACTGAAAGAAAGGGTGTTATAATGGCAATGAAAATTCAACAAAAACAAATATACAGTAATGCATGCTGGGATTTAAAAAAACCCACTTTATATACATACTGATGGGATGTCAGAGGGCAGAAACTGACTAAGAGACATGGGGGACATGGCTGATATTGCTTTTTTTTAAAAACAACAACAGTCTGTGTCTGCTGTTAAAAAAAAAGACAGATTCCAAGTTGGCCATAATTAGACAAGGAATCAGAAATAACACTGCAAGTATCATGCTGCCCTTATATAAATTCTTAATATAACCACTTCTGGAATGCTGTGTACAATTCTGGCCATTGTACTAAAAAAGGATGTTGTAGAGGTTGAAAAGGTGCATCCATGAATGTGTAGCAAGATCTTCCAGAATTTGCCTTCCTCCAATCCGTCAGTCTCTCTCTCTCTCTAACATATTGCATTATCCCAGGGAAGATCTGCAAGGTACTCTGACTAGGAAGAACACAAACTCCACCATGGATACTTGGATGGAACTGGGTAAAGAGCATCACTAATTTATTCACGCCTGCTACCAGCTTGTCTAAAGAATGTTAATACTTACTGCAAATTTCTCAGTGCAGCAGCCTGACTTCTTTTGCTTATGCTATACTTCTGTACCCTAGAAACCAAGTACAGAACTTGGAAGTAGCATGGCACTTTTTAGGGGTTACAAGGGAGCGACACAAAAACTGCACAAACTGGTAACATGGCTACTGTTTTAACAGGTAATGTTTACTTCTAACTTCTGATACATTGTTTTGGAAATATTTTTAAACCTTTTTATTTTAAAAGTTTTTTTTAATCTGAAGTAATTAATTAGCAACATGGTACTAGTTTGGTAAAATAACCACATTGGTAAAGTAACAAGTAAGCGTTGACAGGGTGCTCTGAAGAAGTGATAGTGGAAGTATAACCCAACATGTGTTTTTTTTTTAAGAACAGTATTTTAAGCTAAGATCACATAATATCACACTAGATGCAGGTGCTACAATGTGGACTTCCTATTCCTGCTCCCAAAATACATAACCTGAGCATCCACATGGTCAGGCATCTGAATGTCTGGCAGGCTATTATCTGTAGGGTGAAGATGGGCATGTGCCTGCTCCTCCAACATGTGGCTGAATTTTTGCCCTATGAAGCATAGTGAACCTGGCTAGCATCTTTCATACATATGCTGAATACATTGATTTAGATTTGGTTGACCTCCAAAATTATGAGTGCTGATTTGAAAAAAGTTTCAGCAGAAGACATTGGAAATGGTACTTGGCAAGTGAGTGTATAAAGTCTGGTTGAATTTATATACGAGAATGAAAGGAAAGCCTCCTGAGAGGTATCCAAGCTTTTGCACAGTCTGGACAGGTTTGTCTTCTGGCTAGCTGCCCTTAGAGGTTTTCCAGAAGCTTGAGTGACTCATGCTATGTTGCAACTTGTTTTCCTAATTTTTATTTATTTTTATCTGTGTAGTCCATGGCTTCTGGTATTTCTTTCTTTTCCTGAAAGTGTTTCAGTCAGGCCCTTTCTGCACCTTACTGGCATCCCATGTCATCCCACCGTGATCCCAACTGTGCCACTGCCAGGATGGGAGCACAACCCAAACACTCCTCTCCGCACCCCTGGCTACCTGCGGAAGGATAGCGCAAGGGACACAGTCCTTCCTCGCAGTGCACCAAGCCACTTCCTGTGCTGTACTGGGGAAGGAAGCACCTAGATCGCTCTGCCACTCTTTCTGCATGGCTGTCAGCAACAGAAGCGTTGCGCAATCTGGAGCTATTACTGGATTTTTTCTGGTAATGGTATATCCTGCAATTGTGATGGATGGCAACATGTGGGCAGGGGGGAATGCAACAATGAAATGCAAAAGCACAACTCACAGACAAGCAGCAATGCGTCCCCATCCTGGGGCAGTATCACTGTGCGGAAAGTCAAGTCTGCCTTGAAAAGATGTGTGTTTTTCCTGTGTGCTGCTGCAGGCTCCGTTGAATGGCTATGGTAGACTCTTTAGGGCTGGCCACCTCTTACCGTTACTCCTCCCTCCTTGAGTTTCACAAACTACACTTGGGCTCAACAGGAGGAAGAGGTCAGTGTTGGGAAATACTGATCTTTCTAGTATTTACTGCTTTGAGAACAGCTGAACATACTACTACAGGATTACTGCTTTGTGGCTTTTCTTACTTAGTGTGTACTTTTTCAATTCTGTTCCCATTTTCCTCACCCTCCCCTAAATGGTTAAAGCTTCAATACAATTTCCTTTCCTGCTGCGATGCATACGTGGTTTGTACCATTGTTCTTTAAAAAAATGGTTTGAGTATATTTCTTTTTCAGGCTTGCTGAGGCACTTGATTCCTTTCTCTTGAGTCTGGATTTCCTTTCTCTCATTTTCTTTCCTCTCCTGTCAACTGCTGGCTAAACATCCCATTCCCTTCTCTTTCCCTCCCTTTCTCTTCCTCTTTTTTATATTCCCTCCCTCACAGCTCCTGCTTTTACTTTCCCTCATTCCCCAGTGTCTTTCTCCTCCCTCACAACTATGGACTAAACATTTTCTCTCTCACTTTCCTCCACCAGTTTGTCCTCTTTCTCCTTCTCCTCTGCCTCATCTACAACTCCCAGCTGTAGACTGGGAGTTGTAGACCCTTTCTCTTTGGTCTTCTTTTCCAACATCTCCTGTATATACTCAGCTCTCCCCTCCTTCTCTTGCCCTCTCATTTGTCTTTACACTCCTTCCCCATCATCCTCTTTCCTGTTGCATCCTCTTTTTTTGCCCCCTTTTGCTGTGTCTCCTAGCTACAGACACATCTTTCTATTCTTTCAGTTTCTCCACCTATTTCTTTTTTGCCCCTTTCCAGGAAAACCTTGAAACTATGGCCCTTTCTGCACGCGGCGAGGGAAACGCTCCCTGCCACTACTCACCGGCTTTTTGGTGGGTCTGGGCGAGTCCGTCAGGACGAGGGAGCAGTGTGAGCTTGTTGCTCCGCACTGCTCCAGCGTCCAAAATGGCGGCTTCCGGTTGGGGGAGGCTCTCCACCAACCAGAGAAGTTCGCCAGCTGAAAGCCCACCCCCAGTAGATCTGCAGGCACGCATTTGTGCGCACTTGCAAATCTGCACCAGAGCGCAGGGATGGAGCGACACGTGGTCGCATGCTCTGTACTTTTTAAAAACCTCTTAAAAGAGGTTTTTAAAAAGCACACTGCGCAACCAGTTCCGGTTGCTCCGGAACGGACTGAGGTGCAGAACTACGAAAAGTAGTCTGCCCCAGTCCACTCCACAGCGCAGAAGACCTCCGTTGGAGGTCGCTCTGCACCGTTTTAATAGGCTGGTGCGGAAAGGGCCTATGACTGTGGTATTTTAGATTCTCAGCACTGTAAGGCTGTTCATCCCATCATACTCAAGAAGGCTTGCTTATGAAAAGAAAGTGAATGAGATTGCCCTGCTGGCCTCAATTGATTTGTTGATCTACCATCATTGTCATGATTGTAATCACCATCATTGTCATCTAGGATGATTATTAACTTGAAAAAGAAGGAGGATTCCACAACCTAACTTAAAAAAAAAAGGAAGTAAGGAAATGAGAACAGTGAAGGGTGCTGGTTAATGGATGGAACCTACTTAAAGCAGACTTTGGAAAGCTTTCACTTTGCATGGGATAGTTTATTTGATTAGACTACCAGTCCCATTAAAAGCAGTTATTAAAAGCAGTGCCTGGGCTTAGGGAAAGTTTTTTTTTTCTGTTCAGAGTAGAGCTTGGAAAATGTCTATTGATTTTAATACGACTCAGATGTGTTTTTAAAAAACAATGCTTGTAAAGGTAATAAAAACAGGGTTGGAAGAATTATATGCGAAGCCTAGAAAATTTAATTCCTAATCAGAGAAATTACAGTCAGGACCCTGTTGAATACATGATCTAGAGTTATGCATTCATACCTATTTGGTGTTCATGATCCCTACATGTTGCCTCATTTAGGGGACATATAGGGACTGTGAAAGTCCCCGAGTCCCCATTTACTAGACAACAGCCACTGTGATCAATGAGGGTCTATTTGGCTGTCGCTCAGGAAGCAGCTGGTGTTCCCATCCCTCTTGTGTGAGTGATTTCCCCTGCAAGGAGGAATTATAGTGAGGACTCTACTTCTGCCATTGCAATGAAGATTGCTCACAGGAAGGTATGTGGGAACATCAGTTAGATGCTTTCTGAGCAATGGAGGCATATACCCTCATTGATCGCAGTAGCTGCTTTCAGGTAAGTTGTGATGGGGGGGGGTATTTGGGCCAGAATCCATTGCATAGTTGTGTAATGATAGTGGTTATGTATTCATAACTCCCCAGCAGGATTCCAATCAATTTTCTTTTTTTTGTCAGATCTTGTGTTTTAAATCATATGCTCTGAAGAAGAAAAGAGGGAGGGAAGAGAAGTCTAGCAGCACTTTGAAGACTGATCCATTTCAACTTAAACTTTTCGTGATAGATAGATATCCATGACTTCATGGATTGTTATCCATAAAAGCTCAAGTTAAAATAGATCAGTCACTCTTAAAAGTGCTCCTAGATTCCTCTGGCTCCCCCTGCCCCTTTTTATGATACAACAGACTAAAGCTACTATTTCTTTGAAAATTGCTCTGAACAGCTGTGGTTGATGCTTAATGTATCATGTGTAACGGCACCACCAGGACCCATTCCCAACTCTCATGTTTCTCAGAGCCTGAGATGGTCTTAATGTGGCAACTCTTTACTAATGGATTGCTTAGATGCAGGGTTAAGCAGTAAAGCTGCAATCCTGGCTTAAGTCTAGCCCTCTAAGAAACACCCTTTGTAAAAGGGAAGCACAGGGATTATGGTGCCAACCAGGATAATATCATTTATTGGCAAGACACAAGTAACTTTTTAGCCTTTTCAAACTCTCCCAGCTTGATTGAATTGTATAATATGTTTTCATTTTGTTTAAATTATTTACTGATTTTAATTTGAAATTGTTTAAATGGTTTATGTGGCTTTACATGTTTGCTGACCTGATATCTCATGATAAAAGTGCAGGATAAAAAATGTTTTTAATAAGTAAGTTTACAGGTGGTAGTGTGGGCCAGGGTTAATGGAATTTATTGGGATCCACTTTGGAATGAAGATTGAAAGAGGAGAGTTGCTGACTTTCCTCCAATCCCTTATCACAGTGGCCTTTCTCTAAAACTAGCTGCTGACCAAGACTCTAGCATCACAAAATCAGAGAAACAACAACCATAAAATACAGCCAGCACTTTGAAACAAATAAAGAGCTGCTAAGAAGTGCAGTCAGCAAAATGCTTGAACAAGACTTGTCAGACTTGTGACAGAATAGAAAGCATATGGCGGGGTTGGGAGTGGTTCATAGAATAGTTCTTTCTGTTATATGACAAAATCAAAGGTGAGAAGCCCAGTCCAGAACACATGAAAGTAGCAGATACCATAATAAAAATTCTCTTGCTGGTGGGGGCACCCACCTGCCCACTGAGAGCATGGATACTACACAGTGATGTGCAGTTGGAGGTGAGGGGTCTGATGCAATCTGCATTTTGCATTAGCTGGTATGGATAGGTATTGACATTTTCATTTCCTTTGGGTTTCAGTGCAGACAGGAATGTGGTAATACACTGTTTTCCTCGAGTGTACTCACAATGTCAGAGACAACTGTCTATCTGATGGCATTTTATATAGTCTGTACAGGCATTCCTTACTAATATGCGGGTTAGGTTCCAGACCACTGTTTGTAAAGCTAATGCTGCCTTAAAGCAATTCATGTCCTTTTTATAAAATTTGCCAGTGCCTATAAAAAACTAAAAACATATTTACACTATCATTTATGAAGTGCACAATATTGCTAGGCATAAAAAGAGATGAAAAAGTAAAAAATAATAAATAAAAAAGTCAAAATAGACATGAGACATGAAGTACACAAATACTGCAAACAGACTGAGACCATTTCCACGCCTTAGCCTTTTCCGATGTCCTCCCAGATGTCCTCCCAGCACCTTTGTTGGGATGGCAGTGTGTCCCCAATGCTCCCCTCTGTACCTGGCTGGCTGCCTGTGGATGAGAGTGTGAGCGACACTCACCTTCCTTCCAGAGTGCAGGTGGTCTCTTTCCTGTGCTGCATTGGGGAAGGAAGTGCTTAATTATGCATCCACCCATTCCGCATGGCAGCTGGTGATGGGAGCATCACGTGATCATGGGCCATTAACAGATTTTTTCTGCTAATAGAAAATCCTGGAATTATGTTGAGTGGGGACGTGTTGGCAGTGGGACTGCAATGATGTGGTGCAAAAGCATGACTTGCAGACCACCAGCAATGCATCCTCATTGCAAGATAGCAACATCATGCAGAAATGACCTTCTTGTGGGTAAACACATAGTGTTGTAATGGAGAAATGAATAGCACCGTATTAGCAAAAATACTCTAAAGTGAACTGCCTTAAAGTGAGGTGCACCTGCAATTTATATAGGAGAGAGGAAGAGACAGCCTACCTCTCAACAGCCTTTGTCACTCCCAGCACAGACAGACATTTTATTGCCTATCCTTTATTGCCCTTTGTCTTCAGTCCTTGCAGGGCCAAACATAGGACTGGTCTCTATGTGCATTAACTCTCCCTCAAGACAGTCTTAAATACCAAAGTAAGACAGCATCTCAAACAACATGCAGGTGTGTGAGTTCAACCACCATCACTTTTCCTCTCCTGTATGATTTTTAATATCTTTGCTAAATGAGGAAACCAGTTAGCTTCAAAAGCTAGTGTAAAGTATTTTGCATCTTTTGGTTGGCCATATAAAATTGCCATGTATATTTTGGATTTTGTTGTGTGGCCAACACAGTGACTCCTGACTATATAGACTACTGATTACTTGTTAGTCATGGCAAACAGCTGAAATCTGGGGGACTATCTTTTTCCTTTAGCCTTTCACTTTCTGACACACAGTTTTTGCCTTACTCCCAGATTTCTTTCTTTTTCAGTTTGTTGCTCTATACCTTCCTTTTTTCACTTCCTTGATCCTATCAGTCATGGAGAGATACTCATCCTGAACTTATAAAATGTAAGAATGAGAATCATACCCTTGGGAGTTTTCTTTGGCCAATGGATTTTGCAGGCAGAGAAACATGGTGATTCAAAAATGGGAATAGCAGATGAAATTACCACAATTTCTTCTTCTGGATGAAGAATCATTTTTAAAAGCTTGTTATTGTGTTGCAGAATTGTTCTCCTGGTGGTTTACACCTATAAAACACATAAAGGTAATTTAGTGCATCCATTTTAAAACACACTCACACACACAAAATAGAACTATTTTATACACATTGAAGTTCCTGGTTAGAACATGTTGTATTAGTACTTAAAAGCTGACTCTAGCCATTTGCCTTTTCTTCTTATCTTGAATGTTCATTTCACACTTCTTGAAAAACAGCATGCCGTGTTGTGATTTAAAGTGCCTGACACAAAAGTAATCACGTCCTTGACTAAAATTTACTTTTCAATAGAAATAATGTTGCTTCTCATTCTTCCTACGACCTTCCTCCTTTTCATCAACTCTTGCTCAATTCAGGCACTTCTGTTAACTCCTTAGTCTTGCTAATGTCAACTGATATCTAAAATCATTATCAAATTATGAGTAAGTGCATTTGTCCATACATATCCACAGGATGAATGCTGTTATTTTCTCATGCTTATATTCTGGCTTTCCTCCAATGTGCTTATGATAATATGCCTCGATTTATCTCATATTTTTCCCCCAACAACCCTAAGAGGTTAATTAGGCAGAACAACTTGGGGTCACTCAGTACATTTGATGAGGGAGTAAGGATTTTAACTTGCACGCTCTCAATCAAAGACTTCAGCCACGTGCTCATTATAAGGAGGAGGAAATGCCATTTTCAAATAAAACATGGTATTTTTCTACTTGAAGTAATACTTGATTTTGTTTTGTTTTGTTACATACAGAACATATCTTGCTTCTGTATCAACGTCCTAAGTCTCATATCGTGTACCATATGGGGAGCCACCTGAAACCGGTGTAGTTTGCCTATAGATCGACAGATCAGAAGATTCACAATCTTGTGGTAGCTCCATGGTTTTGTGTCCCTTTCTCTTCATCTGGTTCATAGCACAAAACATCTTACATCAAGCTGGAGATCTTGTAATCCTTTTTGTTCTTTATCCAAGATATGATAATTTTTTCTTGTCATCTGGAGCTCTTTCAAAAGTTCCGTTATGTTGTAGTCCATCTTCTCACCTCACAGTCTTATTTTGTTTTCCCATTCTGTTCTTTTGCTATGTATATCAGTCCCATGTCTACTACTCTATGGCATTGTGCAGGTTCATTCCTATTTTATGTTCTCCTTTTCCTCCTTTCTTTGCTACTAGAATTTAGATTGCAACTTCCTTGGGGAAGAGGCATGTGCTTTCTGTTTAATGCCACAGTCCTATACACACTTGCTTGCAGGTAAGACCTTTTGAACTGAGTGGGACTTCCTTTATCATAAGCACACATTGTACTGTAAGTTACGATAGCATTGCAAGCAGAGGACAGGAAAGTGCATTTTTAAGACAACAGCTCCCAGAATTTGCCCATAAACATGACTATTGAATCAATTGTGTATTTGCCTTCAAGTAGTCTGTAAATTTATGCCAGCCCCATGAATTTCATAGGGTTTCCCAGGTTAGGAATACTCAGAAGAGGTTTGACATTGCCTTCCTCTGAAATTTAGCCATCAACTACTTTGAGAAAAACAGTGGTACTTATTTGATGGAATCTGCATCTGATTTGTGCTGTATCTTTAGATGCTACCAGTCCAGTCCTGCATAAGTCTGCTCATGCGGCTCACTCCCACATGAGTAGGTATAGGATTGCAGTTTAAATTGATAAGAGCAATTTCTGTTCATCAGAGAATAACAAGAGAAGCAACCTTTAAAAGAACCATTCTATACACAAGTTTGCTTTCATGCTTGACTCTGATTTTCTCTCATATGGATTCCTTTACAAGGCATATTTGAGAGACAGATTTGTTCATAATATCAGATTGTTAAAGGATATTTTGTAAAGAAGAAAAAGAAAATATTTTGAGTGGATTTCCTGTTTCCTCATCTCTGGGCAGATCAGAACTGCCGACAAAGCTGAATTTCATTCTGAAGTAACAGACGGATGTGTATTAGCATAGTAGCTATTTTTAACACATATGTGTCTAAGGGGCCTGACATCTAGCAGCTTTATTTTGCATTCAAGCAACTCATTGGGAATAAGCTTCTAATTAATTGCTATCATGAATATCAAATATGGCATTTGTCACAAAGCATTCAGTACTCTAGTCATTCTCCACCAATGGGGTCCCTTTTCCCATTGCCAATGCTCTGCAATTGATCCCTGCCTAGTCATTGCTCAATTCCATAATGGAACGCTTGCCACAAATTTTGATCATATTAGTTTGTGCTTGAAATCCAGTGTTGCATCTGCAAGGGTTTATATAATGAGTGAGATAGAGCAGCAATACAAAAATGTCCCGTATCAAAAGTGTACGTTACTCAAAAGTGTATGTACTGTAACCTCCACAGCATAAAAGTTTTAGATACATTTGGATCATCATCAGTAGTAAATCTGTATATGGGAACTGACTGACAATTTCAGCACTCATGTCTAATTTGCTGCCATGAATTTAAAAGATGCTCTTGGCTTTCTCCTATCCCAATATTTTGAAAGAATGTGGAACCACAGTGGTTCTTCTAGTAGTTGCCCCTTCAGGTAGTTTCCTGACTGGGTTTCTTAGAATGCCTTTGTCAGCTAGTTAATATGGATGAGCAGGCTATTATCTGAAGAAAATGTGATTAACTGAACATTAATCCAATGGGGTTTTTTCCCCCATGAAGTTCTTTTACTCCAGTTTGTTTAATTGAACATGAGCCTAACAACATAATAAAATCCAGCCATTTGATTATCAGCACAAATTCTTTAAATTATTGCTGGTTAACACACTACCTACTTGAGGTAGAGTGTGTATTGTTGCAACATTTTCAATCACTACCAGTTTTTTCAAAGCATAAACCTATTTTAATATCATCATGAATGAGAAGTATTATTCATGAAAAGTTTCCCCATCACTCCTAATATATAAAGCTTTGATTTGTTGTATAGTAATGAGTGATCTTTTTAATGTAAACAAGGATTAGAAATAATGTCAGTCAAATATTTCCCAATGCAGTTGCTATTGTTGTTGTTGTGTGCCTTCAAGTTATTTCTGACTTACGGTTATCCTATGGTGAATCTATCACATGGTTTTCTAGGACAAATTCTAAAGAGTTTTTTTACTGCAGTTATTACCTGCCAAAAGCCTCTTCCTTTTTCATAATCTTTTCATCCAAAGATATCACCTTGAAATCATGTTTTGGTTTGAAGCTTCAGGTTTAGTTTTCTCATACAATCTAACACTGAGGTCTAGCCTACATGTAAACAATTGTTAATGATGGTTGAAAACAGTTTCTATTCATCTATATCATAATTTAAAATGTCATTTGTTGCTTTTTAAAGGCATTACGGGTTTGCAAGACTAGGAACAGAAAGAATATTCAGCATTATTCATTTCTTTTCCAAAAATGGCTTTCTGACACTTCGGGAAAGTTGATCAGGAAGAATAACACAGTGACAAGAATTTTGTGTAGTTTTCTCCAATATTGACCATCCTGAATTGTTTCAGCAAATTATTCTGCACAAAAATACGTCTGGATTTGAAAATCATGGGGTCTTTCCAGGTAGACAAACATATTTTCTTTGTGTATGTTTGCTGTTTTTACACAAAACCCAAGTAATCCGGCACCAAACAAACAAAACCTGCCCATCTTACTACCTGGAGAATATACAAATACCAACCATCTTCACTCCCCTGATCCATTTGTTTTTTGTGCAGAAATGCTGTTATTTGCACAAAAAAATGCAGTTCTATACACAAAACGTAGCTATTTAAAAATGATTGCTTATTTCACACACACAATTTGTTTTTTGCATTTTTCATGCATTTCTGGATATGTAGTACTGCATAGAAAACTGTGGAAATTATTTATCCTCACTTGCAAGGATGAAATAATTGAATATTTAAATCCCTAGCCAGAAGTTGTATGGATCTTTTCTGATGGTAAAGAACAGGCTCCCATGCACAAGAATTTTGCAAATTAACTAATTCTTTCTAGCTTGAGATCTCCCTGAGAAATCTATCAAAGATGTAGTGATGTTCAGTTCTCATTGCAGTGGTGCCAATATAAAGCAGGTTTTCAAACTTATCAGATAAGTGGAAGGCATCTAGTACAATAAAAGAAGAACCTGTCAGGAATTTTGCAATTCTGTATTAGAAAAGCAACCAAGAACACTATAGATGCATAATCTGGGCTCATTCAGTTTACACCAGAATATTACTTTTTGGATACTGCTGAAGGAAGTACCCAGTTCCTCATTGTACAAGACCTCATCCCATGCAGCCATTGGAGCATGCTCTTACATTAGTAGTTGGTGAGAAAGGAGCACCAGCTAGCATCCAACTGCAGATGTACAGCTGGGAGAAAGGAACAGCTATTGTGATCTCCATGAACCATCTAGACTATATGCATTCCCTGAAGATCCATGAAACTGATGCCTGTCTCTTTTCTCTACCAGCAAAACTGCAGTTGGATACTGATGAGCACTGCATATTGCCCCCCATTAGGAAAGGGAATGTACCCTGGGACCTTCAAGGTTCTCCACCCCAATTTAAATGGACCAGCAAGTGCATTCCAGCAAATATCAAGACAACTCAACAACCAAACATTTATTTAAAAAGCTAGTTACACATAATAGCCAATCAGATTTATATATAGTTAGTAAAGTACACACACATGCAATTAACATTCAGTATGGCTTAAGCCATTACTGTGCTTCACTGAGATCATGTGGGATTTGAGTCCTCAAAGTGCAGATAAAGAAGAGGTCTGCCTGGAGAAGAGCCCTATAGAACTGGAATCCACGCTCTGGACTTGTGCAATGCAGCAGAATGTCAGATAGTTTTCATTTTGTCCATGACACAGAGCTCCTGCATCCTCAGATGCTTGTTTTTATAGCTACAGTCATCATACCAACATAGATTTTATTTCAAGGACATAAATGATACTCACACAGCACCTTTAGTATTACAGTTAAAGAGCATAAAGAACAGTTACACTGAATATACTTTCCCTTGTTGGCTGGATCTATACAGTATTATTCAGCAGGTTTTTTAAATATAGTTTTATTATATCAATTTCTATAAGTTATTTCTATTTATATTAATTTGTAAGTTATGTTTATATTAATTTCTATATGGATAAATTACTGTGATTTTTTTATGTCACTACACAAGTTTGCATGTGCTCTGAATTCCAAGTCTTTTGGGGATATACTTCTTTGTTGGTTGATTATTCCATTGGGATACCAATGATTCCACAGAGAAATTTTTGACAAATTTCAGGATAGGTTTTGAGGTGAGCAGCACTGCTCGGTTGTATTTAGTCTTGAGAAATATATTCTACAACCGCTAATGTCTCAATAAATTTGCTAATCTTAGGCAGGGGCTATACCTGGCCTTTAGGTGTCTCAAATGGCCCTTCCTTTCCCATTGGAGGACCTCATATTCCACAACCCCCAATTTGAAAAAAAATCAGTTGAAAAAGTGTCCAGTGCTATGTATGCTAAATTATTTAAGAATGAAACAATTCTTTTTGTAAAGACAGTTAAGGGCTTTAATTACTTTTAATTCCAGCATTGCCTGTAAACCATTTTTATACTATCTAAGCATTTAGCACAAACTGCCTGTGGAGGTTCAGCTAAGCTCCCTGGCCAGCCTTTAGTTCACTATCATCCTTCACCATGGTCAAACAGCCCTGTGTTTCATTGCTTGATTTTTCAAGGTCATTTGGAAAAGTTAAGCTAGTTACAATATGCTGGCCAGCCTGTCTCAGCAATTCTGTTTATTGCTGTTTTTACCACTCAGTGTACGTAACCTAGTTCTTGATGAAACTGGAAACTTCATTTGTTTGCAAATTTCACCACTGTCACAATCTTTCCTTTCTTTCCTTCTTCCATGAAGTAATATCAGGGTAGAAGGACATTTCACTGCAGAGCTAGCATCTACCCGGGTGCTTAAAAGAAATGAAGAACAACATGTTTGGGTTATGGGGAACTTTGTGGAACATTGTCTTCCATATTGAGCTACCGCTGTGTCCATCTTAAGATTCTGCTCCATGAGCCTTGGCAGTAATAATTGTAATCCTGGGAGCTTTCAGCTGATTAGAGATTGGAATCAACATGTTGACATAAATTATGTTAGGACCAAAAGTAAAATGCAAGTCCAACACAACATCTTCCCATATAAATTTATGGCACATCCCCAGGAACAAATATGAGGAATAGGGTATGCATTGTAATGACGTTCCCTTCCACTTACCATTGGCAGCTGGTAAGGAGAAAGAAGCAGGCCAAATGACTACAAAAATAACAGGGAGGAGGAGGTTCACAGAGGCACAAATGGAAAAAGAAGGCCTACAGCATGTATGTGAGAGGGGAAAGAATGGGCAGACCAAAAGAGAAGAAAGGTGAAGGAATGGCTGAGGACAAAGAGAGAAGACGTTCCCTCTGTTGTTGCCTTTTCAGTTTTTGCTTGAGTTGTTTTTGGTTCCCTTCCTTTGGTGGTGATCAATGTATTATTCTGATTGCTGACTGTCTGTTCACTGGTCTTTGATATTGTCATTTGGCTTATTGGCCTCCACTTTTGATCTTTCTCCCTCTTTGCTACCCGTCAGCTACCCATCTTACCCAGCTGTCAATTTGCTGGTTCCCTCTTCCAACTTTCTGCCACACCACCCTCCTCACTCTTTGTGGAATTTTGAGGGTGTTCATCTCCCCCCCGCTTTTTTTTTTTTTTTTTGCACAGTCCACAGCTTGAATTCCAAAAAGGGGGTTAACACTCCTGCCTTCTTCCAAGTCACCATACTTCAGTTTCATTGATGCTAGTCTAATATAACCCTGTTTGCCCATGCATTCAAGCAGTTTTTATCCATTCATTTAATATATATTGATAATATATTAACATCAATACCCTTTTGAAGGGTACTAACAGTACTGCATTTATAATAGATAGGAGTTGGATTATTGTGACAGAGTGCTGGTCAATCTTCTGGTGTGCAGGAGTCTCTTTTGGTATTCTTGGGAGCTCAGATTGACATTTCTTTGTTAACTAGAGTTGTATCTCATGTTTGGTGGTGAAGTGGTTACTGGGATTTAGCCTGTCTTCTCTTAATTGTGCTCTCTTATTCCTACCTCATTATTGCTACCAGGCCAGGCTAGGCAGTTTTCCTCTATGAGTGTCTTTATTCTTAACCTTGCTCATTTCATTCAGTGGGTAGGGGTGTGGGTGAGAAACGCAGTCTTCAAATATTGGCCCTTTCCACACGGACATGGCATCCTGGCATGGGGACGTGAGAGGAGTGGGACTGCAATGATGCTACTGCAAGATGTCATCATGGTCCCATCTTTCTCACTTCACCAGCTGGCACAATTGTGGGGTAAATCATTGATGGATTTTCTCTGTCAATGACCCCAAATAGTGTGATGCTCAGGTACTTACCTGCCATGCAGAAGGGCCAGGAGTGTGATGGAGGTGCGTCCTGTCCCACCACAGCATGGGAAGGAGCCTGCCTGCGCTGTGGAAGGAGGAAGTATGTCCCTCGCACTCCGATGTGGAGGGAAGTGTTCCTGTCATGCTCCCTTCCCAGCAAAGGTGCTGCCGGGGTTGCAACTGGAGAATGACAGGATAAGATAAGGTTCAGAAAAGGCCATTTGTACAGTTGTTTTCTTCTCTCCCATTCAATAGAGGGATGAGGTGGAGAATCAAATCAAATATAGGATTTTTCACCTTGAACTTGGTAAGACTTTTAGTATAGTAACATAGTGTAAATTTAAATGCCAAACTCAGAATTAACTTAAGTGTCAAAAATGCCCTCCTCTTTAAGTTTAAATACAAGTACCATACTTTTGAAGCTTTTTGGTGTAAACCTAGTATGTTGTCACTTTTTCACTAGCTTTTCTATCATTGTAACTGACCAAAGAAAAAGTACATCATCTGTTTGGCTTATAATGTTTTGTTTCTGTGATAATGTTTTGATTTGGATTTTGCATTAGGGCAAACTGGGGGCAAAGAGCTCTTTGGATGAGAATTCTCAATACTCCTCCCTAATCTGCAAATCCCAGGATTCCAGAGAGTGTTGAAAGTGGAATAATAGCACTATAACACTGTAATGCAGAAATGGCCCAAGTCTGGATACAGCTTTATGTGCTGTGCTTCTGGGTCTAGCAAAAATGACTGCATTTCCTGGAAATGTAAAATGCCTTGCTGACCTTATTGGAGTTTGAAATCCTCTGTCTGAAAAGGCTGGGACTTGTATAGTGCATTTGTATAGTCCCTCAGCCTTACTATTTACTTAAATGAGTTGGACCAGTCCTTTATATCCTTTAAAAGATGCTGCTTATGTTTTCTCCTCAATAGGCTCACTTAGATATTTACGTATCTTTTTCCATGTTCTTTTCTGTGTGTGGGAGCGAGAAAAACAGAAAATTTAAATTCAGTGACTATGGGCCCTTTCTCACTTACAGTTATGATTATGATTCCACTTTAATGGATATGGTTCCATCCTATGGGACCTATAGTTTTGGGGGGGTACTTAGAATTCTTAGCCAGAGAAGTCTAGTGCCTCATCAGACTATAACCCCAGGATTCTGTGTTATGTTGCCATGGCATCAAATAGAATCATAGTGCCACAGTTGTGTAGTGCTGAAGGATCCAGATTAAATTAATACACGTTATGAAATAAAGATAATAAAAATCATCTGCAGGAAAAATGTATGAGAGTACAGTTGATATTTGTGTCTCATCTAAAGCAGCCTTCATAACCTCATAGAACAGAAACCGAGGCAAATTTACTTGGAAGCAAGCCCCACTGTGGTCAGTGGCTTACTCAATAGTAAGTATGTTTAGGAGTACACTGTCTGTGAAAGAATATGTAACACATTTTTATTGTGTTTTATCCTTGTTTGCTTTTGGAGATACATTTACAATCAAACCTAGGTTTAGAAGGCAGGTTAGCAATAGTAACTTCACAACTATATCTGATCTTCAGTCTCTTGAGCCATCTATCCAGTTGATGCATTTTGTCTTTGAAAATTAATTTTAAAAAGAAGCAATTGTTTTTGCAGGCAGCCTTTGAATTCCATCCGATTGAGATTTTATAGCATTACTGCAAAGTATTCCATTTAAATGCATAGTCAAGCCTGCATCATTATTCCTCAATTTGTCTGAAATAAGAAAGCGCAAATGGATCCAGGGAAGAAAATCCACATATTAAGATGGTATTTCTCTTTGCCAGGATGTACTGCAAACTCAAATTACTGCAGAATAACTCAAAAGATACATGGCATTTTAAAACACTAATTAATGCAAACATTTATTTGTTATGTTTAGATAACACAATCATGCATTCTTAACATTTTAATAAAGCGAAGTACAGAGATTTATGATTGTACCTGAATTTATTTTGGCTTGGCATTTCACTATTTTTCATGCGTTAATTACCCAATCATCTGCATTCAATGACTTTCAAGGTCTTTGTAACAATTAAATACCTCTAAAATGCACTTGCTTCATTTACATATAGTTTGCTTTTCAGTCACTGCTGTTGAAAGGAACAGCTCAGAAACACCAAGAATGATGATACCATAGTAACTGCGACATCTGTCAGAGCTGTGAATTGTAGCATAATGGCCTTGATAGATTTGGTGTTCCCAAGAGGAAAGAATCTGAACTTTCAAAACTTGGAAGAATTCAAATTTTGGCATTGCTGTCATTTATTACAATCATGGCTGAGCATAACAGGAACCCCCTCTCCAAAGAGTGGGAGGGATTCCAGATTGAAAGCTCAAAATAAATTTCCACTGGAAGAAGGCAGAATTTGAAGCTAGTGGAAACTTCACATTTCTGTCTATATCTTGGATTATTTCCATCACAACTGAAGTCCAAACTATGTCCCGCATAGGCGTCCAGTCTCCTTTTTTTCTGCACCCTTAAAAATAAAAAATTAGTCTCTGGATGCTGTGCATTGAAGCATTAAAGGGACAAAGAAAGAAAGGCTGTATAACCCATCCCTTTCCACAGCTTGACATTAGTAAAGCACAGATCTGTTTCCAGCTTTCTTTTCACCTTTCCCATGTTAACTATTAGTTTTGCATCTAGTTTTGTAGGAATTTATACCCTAAGCCAGGTGCTGTAGGCTATATTTCAGAGGAAAGAACTGGCAAAACTACTTTTGAGTATTCCTTGCCTAAGAAAACCCTAGGAAATTTATGGGGTCATCATAAGTTGGCAAGCAACTTGAAGGCACACACACACACACACACACACACCAAGCAGGAATCTGTTGACCAAGTCCATTTGCCTTTTGATTCATATCAGATTTCAGCCTTTAACTAATTAACTACCAGCCATACAATTAAGTATTTCCGTATTAAAAGTCTTTTATACTAAAACATTTGTGGAGTTTGTTGCCCTAGGTTTCACCTTGGGATTTACTGTCATAACAGCTTAATTAGTAAAGTGGTTATTAGTGGCTAGAGGCAATTAATTTCCAACAAATTATTTTTAAATTAAGATCTTAAGTGCGCTGTTAACTTTTTGAACAGAAAACTCCATAAAAAAAAAATCTTCTGGTTTTTTTCCCACATCCGTTCAAATCTTTCAATAGTAATTTATTATTTCATTCTGTTCTGATAGGTATTATTTATTCTAGAAGTAAATCCTTCACATATTTTAGGGAATAAGAAGCATTAGAAATGACAAATATTATTCTCAAACAGCAGCATTTAACACATACTGAGCTTCCATACCGTTAATGGAGTGAACATATTTTGTAAGGCTTTAAGGACCACATTAACAGTGATATGATCATGGTGGGTTTACCAATATAGGAACACTGCCACCCCAAATTAAGGCCCTTTTCGCACCTTACCTTCATCATGGCAGTGAGGAGCGGCGCTCATGCAAGCAGCCGTTTGCGCAAGCCACTCACGGCAGTCCTTCTGCCTCCCGCAGCGGCTTGCCAGCTGTGCGATCGTCACGCTAGTGCACCGTCCCTTCCTTTTGCAGCACAGCCTGGGAGCTGGAGGCTGTGCTGGGGGAGGAAGCGCAACCGGGCCGGCTTGTTCGGCGCACCGCACGCAGATAAGTGCGCGAGGGCCCCGCGAGCATTGTGCGACCACACAGTATTTTTGGCTTAGAGCCGAAAATAAAAAAATGCGTGTGCGGGCTGCTTTAGGCTCATGAGCATCGCTTGAGTGGGAGTCCGTCGTACGGACCGACGCTCCCATTCACGTGATGCTCAAGGGGCCTTCACACACACAAAAAAAAACTGCATGCGAAAAGGTCCTAAGATTGTGTGAATCCTCATACTCTAGATGAGCCTTTTCAGAGTGACTATTTTTCTGATGGTGGTGCTCTGGCTGCTTTAGTGTTTCCCCCCCACAAGCTACTCCTCCTTCCTGTTCCTGAATTAGTCATAAGGCACAAGAATTTAAGAAGAGCCATGTTGGATCAGACCAAAGATGTATCTAATTCACTATTATGTTCACATAGTAACCAGTCAGTTGCCTAAGGGAAACCTCACAGAAGGATCTGGGTTCAATCACACCCTCTATCTCATGCTCCCCAGCAAATGGACATGTTTGAGTATTGAAGCCCAAATGGACATATTAGTCAAACTGACTTGTAGCCACTGATGGCCCAGTCTCCCATTTCAAGCCATCTGATCTGGCAACCATAGCTACATCTTACAGCACAAAGTTCTACAATTTAAGTATGCACTATGTGAAGAAGTACTTCCTTTGATCTCTGCTGAACCTCAGACCATTCAACTTCAGTGAGTGCCCTGGGGTCTAGTATTATGAGCAACAGAGGAAAGCTGCTGTTTATCTACTTTCACCACTCCATACATAATGTTATACACCTCTAACTTGCTTCCCTTCTCTTCCTTGTTTTCTAAATGGGACAGTTCCAGACAGTGTAGCTAGTACAAAGGCTGATCTTAAGGACATGCCACATATTTTAGTTAGAAGATAATAAAGTTAACTTTCACAGTGTTTAAGAACTTTTGGGTAGATGCCACCTGGTTTTCTGCTATCTCCTTATCCTGCTTGAGAATTCCTTTGATTTCATTGTTATCCAGTGGTCCAACTGTTTACCCTGCCTAACTTCCTGCTTCTGATTCACTTAAATAATATTTTATTGTTGATTTTGATGGTCGTCAAATGAGTGGTGATACCCAATCAGAGATCACAGTATGTGGGATAAAATCATGGCAGTGTACCTGGTACAGCAATGTCACTGGTCATTCAAAAATAAGTTTGTAATGCTCAACCAAGCAGGCCTGCTTATGTAGTGACATCACCAAGAGCAGTTGTGCACCCACAAAAAATTTAAACAATTATGTCAGGAATTGTCAAATTGCAGTCCTGTAGATGTGCTAGGACTGCAAATCCTATCATTTGTTATCATTGGCTGTTACCTTTGGCTAGGACTTGTGGAAGTTGCGGAACAACATCTAGAGGGCCACAAGCTACGCACCCCTGAATTCAGTGCAAATTTTTACAAGGAATTGCCAGCATTTATAGGCTCCCCACCCACCCTGTTAAAAGCAACAGCGAAGTTGAATGTTTCAAGTCAGTTCGAAATAGCTGGAACCCTACACATGCTCTGTAAGTTGATTTGTTTAACAAAAGAGAGAGAGAGAGAGAGAGAACTAAACTCTTCATCCAACAAAAAGTGCTATTCACAGGTTCACATTGTTGCAGACTTCAGCCAGTGCTGTGGTTCTCTACTCATTGTTGCCTGCAGGAGAGTATGATTCATCTTGATTAATTAGCAAGCTTTCTATATTTATAAGTTACCTCTTATGGTTGCAAATGAAATATGATTCTCTCTGGACTGCAAGTTTATCGCACTATACTTGATGACTCACAGATAATTGTGGGAACAGACTCCACTAAAAAACTTTGCATCTGAGCTGCTGTGAGACCTCTGTTTGTGGCATGAGACCTACAAGAGCTTATTCATACAGCCTTTACCGCTTTATGCTGCATAAATGAAGTGACGCATGTGGGACTGTGTTAGTTCACAGTGAAGAAACAAAACAAAGCAAAATAAAAAGACTCACAAAGAAATCACTTTTCACTGCAGGACAAGGAAGTTTTGAGTTCCTGAATTCTAGTATAAAATGTCAGTAAAATTTCTGTCACCAGCTAGGAAGAAAAATTGGTTATTACATTTTGACTTTTGACTGACACCTTTGGAATAGGAAGATAGTTCCAACAGGATGAAGAAAAACAATACTCTGAACTAGAGTGCTCCTGTCCTCAGATAGTGGGGTGTTTTTTGGGGGGAGGGGGAGTCTTAAAACTCTGAGTGAGCCTTATGAAACTGCATAGTTTAGGATCACTCACTGTTCTTTATCTCTTGAGCTGATTATTATCTCTCCAGATATATTGCCTTGGGGAATAACAACTATAGGCTTTATTTACTGAAAATTACTTTGTAGTTTATGCTACAGAGTAACTTTTTCTCCCTTCCCTCTCCTACATTTTGCACTGGGGACAGTGAAGAAAGCTGATAGGAACAGAAGCAATTAATTTGAAATGTGCTTCTGGAGTACAGTTCTGTGGATACCATAAACCTTCAAAAAAGACAAATAAATGGGTCCTAGAGCAAATCAAGCCTGAATTCTCCCTAGAAGCCAAAATGACTAAACTGAGGCTATCATATTTTGGACATATCATTCATCAGAAAAAATAATGATGCTTGATAAAATGGAAGACTGTAGGAAAAGAGGCAAGACCACATTACAAGCAAATTGATTCAATTAAGGAAGCCACACCTTGAGACTCAAGACCTTGGCAGGGCTGTTAATATTGATGTCTTAGATATTTCTGGTTCATAAGTTTGAAGCCAACTGGACAACAAATTGTTGTTCCTTCAAGTTATTTCCAACTTATGACTGTTGGGGAATTGAGAGATTTTTTTGTAATAAGTCTCCCAATCAGCAGAGTATTTTGTAATGCACAGATAAAAGCTGAACAAATCATCAGTCCCACTTCATCACCTCCACCCCAGACACACTTAATCTAGCTCAAAATAAACACAAACAGTTTGGTTAAAAATATGAAAAGTTTACTTACAAAATCTTGTGCATAGTCTACACAGGCTCAATTCTTGAAGAAAGATGAAATTAAGCACTCACATGCTTACAAGGAAGCATGCTTGCTAGAGGATCAAAGACCACATACTTGCAGGAAAACAGAAGAACAAAAGGGGAACAGGAGGAGATCATGCAAGGGGAAGTGGGTGTTGACCAAACAACAGGAAGTTTACTCAAGGCAGTTCCCTCTATGCCTACAATAGACATGCAAATTAACTAGCCAGTTAATTAAAGCATGCAAAGGTTGCCATTCCCAACAATGGTTACTCTAAGGCAAATGTGTCGCAGGGTTTTCTATGTGATGCGCCCAAGGTCACCCAGTGGGTTTCCATGGCCATGTGAGGAATCAAACCCCTGTCTCCAGGGTTGTAGTCCAACATTCAAACCACTACCTGAGTACAAAATATAGAGGAAAGGGGTACCACCTATTGTGGTAGAGGCACTGGGTGTAGCTATGAGGAGGGCCCAAAATGAGGGCATTGCTCCACATAAGAATCATGCTCTCTAAATTAAATTTTCCATCAGTCCCCTAATTTCTAAGACTGGGAATAATACATAATCTACTGGGAAGGATGTTCATGTAAATAAATTCCTTCTCAGTACTTTAATATACTGCATCATTTTTAGCTCTTACCACGTGCACTTAATTTTTATTGAAAAAAGTACCCAAATTCACAGTAGGATAAATCTCAATGTCCAGATAAATATAATACAGTAAAAATGTAGGTCTATAGTTTATGTAAAAACTATATAAACCCACATACCAAAAATACGCCAATGGTGAAATATTGACTGTCATAAAAAACCTGTGTTAATTATCTTCTCACAGCTTAGACAGGACATTTCACTATTCATTTTCTTTTACAGTTTTGTAATAAAACCTTAATTTTGCTTCACCTAATCTCAAAAGCCTACTAAACAAAATGTGGTAAACTAAACCAAACATAACTTGTCTAATGTAATAAAAAGCTCTATTTGGATTTATTGGACAAACATGAAAGTAAAGCTTTTTCCAGGAAAATATTTAATAAAGCCAGTATAGCCAGCTAATATGTAATTCATGCTAAATTTTACATCACATCTAGTCCTTTCTGTGAGGTTAATCCTGGCTATGAATTTGCTTATATCATATTGTCATGAGTAACAACCAAACATTTAGTAACACTTTTCCTTCCAAATAAAATTGCACCTACAAAAAGCCAACTTCTTACATATCAACATTTGACCTTGATCATTCCAGTTTTGATCTTCTGCCTTATACTTTTGCACACACAATCAAGCAGTCAACCCCTTTTTCCCTGATTTCTGGGGGTCCCGGGAGGAACCCCTAAATGACCAAACAACAACACAACTTTGGGGAAAATTAGCTGGAGCACTCACTAAAGCTAGTGAGAGGCAGGGTAACTTAGCAGGATCTTGCGGCAAAGCATCTCACAGGGTCAGGTCAGTTAAGCAGCCAGACAATTTAAAACAATAAAAATGATGTTTATTAAGTACAGACAAATATTAAAGACACCACAGTCACACAGATAACTAAGGAATCAGATATTGACTTAGGGATAGGGATTTTCAGAGGGAAATGGGTAATTTGACACCTGTCTCGTAGTCCTGGACCTTAAGAGCGAAGTTGGGGTGCGATGAAGAAGCTCGGCGCGATTGGCTGAGGGGAGCTCGCCAAGCAGAGCAGTGGCAAGGCTGGATGGAACTCAGGAGCGATCCTGGGTTGAGCAGTCTCAGTTACTGGAACTGAGGGGAAGGCTCGCCAAGCAGGGCGGTGGCAAGGCGGGATGGAGCTCAGGAGCAATCCAAGGATGGTCTTGGAATCAGGGATTTTTATAGGGTGAATTGTGACTGCAGGCCATGCCTTACTCGGCGAGAATAATGTGTTTTAGGCACGGGACAAAGCTTTGGAAAGGTCAGAATTTAGCATGATTGAATCAGAGCCGACTTAACAATAGTGTAGCCAGTATGCAAATACGGAGCGCTTAGTACAGCTTCCTCAGGTTGCCTGCTCGGGGCAGGGAACCTTTGTTAGTAACACGCATATGCAATGAGGTGTTTGCCGGAGAGGTCCCTGAAGCAACGAACCGGTTGTATCTGGCCTGCCTGGGTGGGGAATGGAATGTCCAGCAATTATTGGCCGTGCCTGTTTGCATGTGGAGCAGGGTGACAGAGGAAAGCTGAATTGTTTGATGTCAAAGTGATATTGAGCGCTATCTCCGGGTAGGCCTAGACCGCAGTAACACTCTTTCCAGTTCTTATGGATGGATACATCTGGTGTTTAGCCTTTCCGATTTGAGGAACAAAGAATGGGTACCATCTCCCTATAATATGAGCCTAGAGCATCTAAAAGAGTCAGAGGTTTGAAGCCATTTTATGAGTTTACTGACAGCCAACATAGTGCAGTGGTCTGAGCACTGGACCATGGCTCTGGAGACCACAGTTTGAATCCCCATTCTGCCATGGATATTCACTCAGCACCAGAAGAAGGCAAAGGCAAAAAATACTCTTTTAATAAACCTTGCCAAGAAAACCCCATGATAAGTCCATCTTAGTGTTGCCGTAAGTCTGGAATTACTTAAAGGCACATAGCAACAACAGTAACAACCAACAACAAAAGATTTATTTCCAGGAAATATATATTGCACTTCCTTTGAAGATCCCAGAAAGTTTTGCAGTAAATATGTAATACTTTATGAGTGGTAGAAGTTAGTTGTTTACTGTTGTTCTGTCTTGATATACATTATCCTTTCTGTTGTGGGATGAGATCTGGGACAGGTGAGGAAAAGTTTTCAGTGTTGTTCATCATGAACCTAAGAAACAGCATGTGTGGTTGGCATCTATTTGCTAGTTTTTATGTGTAGTATGCCCAGCATTTCAATATACTAGACACCCAAGAACAAGCCCTTAAAACTTACTGGAATCAATATGAGTTTTGTAACTCCCCAAACAACATATTCTAATACAGTTTACTAAATCAATTTCCTTCTGAGGTGAGAATTCTGGATAGTTATTGTATTTTTGTGGCATCTGTTTCTTAAAATATCCAGACTGAGTAGAAGGAAAGCACAACAGATTTACAGAATCAATAAGCTCAGGCAAAAGCAAAGTGCTGCTTCCTCTCCTAGATTGTCTTGACTTCCTCATTAATAATTTTCAACATCTTAACTGCCCTCTGATGTTGCTTATCCACATGTGTTTTCATCTTGGAAATGTTGGAGTGTATGTAATAAAAGCTGGCTAAAATCTACTCCATGCATACATACTTGGGACTAGGCTATGCTGAGCATATGAAAGGTACTTCAGATTACACATTGTGCTTGTAAGGGTCTTTGTATTTAAGAATGCTCAAATGATAATAGATGGGGAAAGTATTTTGTGTACCCCTGCAAATGTCTGTAAGCCTGGAGATTTAATAACCATGTGTCCGCCAGTGTTGACACACACCCACATGCTCCTTAAAAACAGTTCTGGGATTCCTGCTCTAAATTTTTCTCCTCCCACAAGAGGTAAAACATAAAACCCCTCTCATTGCTGTCAATGGATTTCAGCCTCTCTACCCATTCACAGAAGATCTGAGAGAGACTGGACCCCTGTGCTTACTTGTGAATAAAAAGACAGTAGCTTTGAGCTGTGTACTATGTCTAGTGTATAGTTGTTGTTGTTGTTGTTGTTGCATGTCCTTCAAGTCATTTCTGTCTTATGGGAACACAAAGGCAAAGCTATCACAGGGTTTTCTCAGCAGAATTTGTGCAGAGGGAGAATTACCATGGCTGAGGCTAAGTGTAACTTGCCTAAGATTACACAGTAAGTAGGCTTCCATGACTAAGCAGGGTTTAGAGTAGTGCATAAACAAGATAATTATTGCACTCTTGGTGGATCGCCATAACTGGTTGATGAGCTGCATTGAGAATCATGGGTCACAAGTTGGGCAGGCCTTGGATGGTACACAAAAGTACAGCAATTTTGGCAGCTTTTTCTTAACATTATTGTTCATTATTGTTTTAGACATAAAGTGAGGGTTGTTGTTTTTGTATTGTTTTCCCCCTTGGTGTTAATGTCTATTTGGATCTTCCTTTCTTTCCCCTCATACACACTTTGGTTGAAAGAGAGAGTTGTTTTGCTAAAGCATTGCCACCAACACAGTGTGGTAGCACTCTAGAGATTAAAGCACTTAGTAATGTCTTTCCATTCTCTCTTTGTTGGGACTACTTTTCCTTCACCCTTACAAAGAATCATCCTTTTCCTCCAACAGCTCATCTCCAAAGAGGCTAATAGCAGTAGAGCCATTGAAAAGCTTCAGTCAGAGCATGTGAACAGTCAACAGCACATCAAAGACCTGGAGGCAAGGCTAGAGGTCAGTGCCTGTTAGTTTGCTGGTAATTGCACTCCTGAGTCACTACAATGCAAAATTTGAAGACGCAGATGGGCATTTCCATTTAATTTCCCTCTATGTTTTCCCCCTGCTTAATGTTAAATTGTCCATTCCATAAAGATAGTCATGTTTGCCATTCACAATGCCTGAATTCAGGTCCTTTGGAGAAATACTCCCTTTCGCCTTGCATCTTTTTTTCTTATTTAATTTTCACACAGAATACTCTTTGTACAAGCAAGAATGGGACATGTGTTGTGCTAATATGTTGGCAGTGACAAATGTTGGCAAAATTTGGATGAAGAGAGATATGAAGCAGTTGTGTAGATCTGGATGGGAAATCTTGAAACATTACAAGAACAGAAATCTTGAACAGAAAAGAACTGGTTTCCCAAAGTGAGGCTGATGATGCTTTTAAATTATTTTTAATTTCAATTTTTTAAATATCATTTTACTTGTACTGTTGTACTTTTACTGTTTTTAGTTGTATTGGTCTTTCTGTGAGTTGCCTTGAGTCCCAGTGCTGGGTGAAATCAAATACATGATAGCCCCTCCCCTCTTGAGTGTATGTAATAAGGGTTGGCTATGGTTTGCAATTTTTTTCCCCTTTCTCTACTTTCTTGCAGTATTTATAGGTGGCCTGTAACAAAGGCCACTTCCACACTACACTGTTATAGTGCTATTATTCCACTTTCAACTCCTATGGAATCCCGGGGTTTGCAGTTTAGGGAGAGGCCTTTAGAATTCTCAGCCAGAGAGCTCTTTGGCCCCAGAAAACTACAAACCCCAGAATTCCACAGGAGATTGAAAGTGGAATAATAGCACTATAACAGTGTAGTGCAGAATGACCAAAGTTCTAGCTAGTCTTAACCATGCACTGAAATGACACTGAGGTGATACTGAGGTTTCAGACAATTCTCTCTGGGGCCTTTTTCGCATGGCATTTGCCATGCGAAAGGGCACCTGGAACGTCATGTGATTGTGAGGAGCAATCTGCATGACACACTCACAATCGCGCGATACTCCAGGGTCTGGTAGGCTCCATTCGCAGACTTTTTCATTTTTGGCTTTCAGCTGAAAATGGTGCATGATCGCACATTGCTCCAGCACCCCACATGCACTTGCTGTGCGTGCGGAGCCTCCAGAGTCTCAGCAGTCATGCTTCCTGCCCCAGCACAGCCTGGGAAACTCCCAGGCTGTGGAAGGAAGAGGCGGGGCTCTCGTGCTACCTGCTTGGGAGCAGGCAGCTCGTGTGGAGCTGAAGCAGCGTGGATGTAAGAACCTCTCACTGGAGGCTGCTCGCCCGATCCCCACACCCCAGCGCCGAAAAAAGGTAAGGTGCGGAAAGGGACCTGGAAGAATATTCTACAACCAGGGTACCACTACTGAAAATACTATCTCTTCTTCATCCAGCTGCTCCTCACTTCCTCATTTAGAGAAGGATTTTGAAAGATCTCAGGTAGAGAGTCAGTCCTTCAAATAGCTGGATCCAATGTATGAAGGCCCTGGAAATAGAATGGGAGCCGGTGAAAAGCCATATTGCCCAGTTAGCAGTCTTGCAGCAATGTCTAGACTTGTTGAAGTTTGGGACATTCTGAATGATTTTCAAGGGCAACTCCATACACATGTAATACACTGTAGTACCCTAGTTTGGAAATTACCAGGGCATAGATAGAGTACTCTGTCTAAAATGGGCAATATAGTGTGAGAATGTTCTTGCTTTGTATTCTTTAAGGATCAGAGTAATTTTTTTGTGGATCTGTGAAGAAAATAACTGGACAGATTTGGTTAAGGGAATCAGAGTATCTATACAATTAGGCAGTGGGGATGAAGGAGAAGTAAAGGAGGTTATGGGTGAAAAGGATGGTACAGGGGAAACAAGGTAATATACTTGGGTGTGGATATTCTGTAGGAGGGAACAAATCCTATTGTGTGATAGTTCATTCCAGTTAGGGCTTTCTCCCTCATTCACCTTATATGCTGACTGTGTGTTGTGTTTTGGTGATTTTGTATATTAATATTGGAAACATCTGCAAAAACAAAACAATTTGATTTTTTTCAAAAATTATGCAGTGAATCTTGAAGATAAATGTTTTCGAGGTGATGCAGTGCTTGGCAACTGTTTGTTGATCTATTCTGCAAAGTTAGACAACCAAATGACTTTGATGGTGTATTCCTTCATGGCAAGGGGGTTGGACTCAATGGCTCTTGTGGTCTCTTCCAACTCTGTGATTCTATGATTCAGATGAGAAAAACAAGACTAGGCATAGTTGGTGTGCCAGTTGAAGCTGGTATTTAAAAAAAATGTTGCAGGCCACAGAAGCTATTAGCTTCCATCTGCTCTCAAAAATTATTAACTATCTGCTTTTAACCTAGAATTTCTCAATTTCATAGAAGGCTGTTTTTCACAAAGGGGCAAGAAGAACAAGAGTCATAGGCCCTTTCCACAAGGGGGTATTAAAACGGTGTAGCGCGACCTCTGACAGAGGTCATCTACACCGTAAAATGGATTGGGGTGGATTACTTTAGTGTAATTCCACACCCCAATCCATGCTAGGGCGACCGGAAGTGGCGGCGGCGTGTGCTTTTTAAAAACCACTTTTCATGTGGTTTTTAAAAAGAACGATCGTGCAGCCCCGTCGCAGTGCCCGGTGTGGATTTGCAGGCACACGCAAGGGCGTGCCTGCAGATCTGCCGGGGGCGGGCTTTCCAGCTAGCGAGCTTCTCCAGTTGGTGGAGAGCCACCGCCAGTCATAAGCCACCATTTTGGGCGCCACAGGACACCACGGGATGCCGAGGAGTGTGGAGCAGCGAAAACACGCTGCTCCACTTGGCGACGAACTTACCAGGTTTCAGGTAAGCTCCGTTTCAGGACGCCTCAGGATGTTTTTTCCTTCACGTGTGGAAAGGGCCATAGAGAGAGTATTAATGGAAGAGCACATGTTGAAAGCATTACAACATGAACATCTTTTTGCAGGACGTAATATGACAAGCTAAAATTCTCTATTCTGTGGAACCACCTAAGAAACAGGGTCCCATATTTGTTTGTCACTAGTTGAATCGGGCCCTTTCCACACCTTACCTTTTCACAGTGGTGTCCAGTGGGGATTCTGGAATCAGGGCTGCTGGGAGGGGAGTGCAATGGGAGCACTCCCCTCTGCACTGGCTGGCTCTGCTATGAAGAAAGTGTGATGGCTCCACCTCTTCCTTCCTCGGCACAGCCAGGTACTTTCCCAGGCTGCGCCAGGGCACAAAATACAGCCATTGAGATTCTGGGCCTTCCACAGACAAGGTAAGTCTGGGATGGCGGCACAATCACAGGCCATTGAAAAACCCGTCAGCGATTTAATCCATAATTGCGCCTCTTGTGGATGGAAGGGTGGTGCAGAAAGGGCCTTAGAGAAAGACAGAGAGAGGGAGACAGAGAAAAAGAGAGGAGGCTAAAGATGAAATGTGATATGTGGGGGTGCGGAGGGAATTAAAATGATACAACATGTGATCTAATGTTGCAGTACCAGTTTGGGGATAAAGATGAGTACTGGGTCTGAAAAGGTTGAAGACTAAGGTCCTATTCATTTTTAAACTATTATTTTTAATAATACAGCAAACAATAAATAAACAAAACATTATAAGTAATGTGGTATCGACACCACAGGACTGTGGTAAATAAAGAGCCCTTTCACACTACACAATTACAATGCTATGATTCCATTCTAACTGCCACAGCTGCATCGTATGGAGTCCTGGGCATTATAGTTTAGAGAGGCACTAGAACTCACTACCAAGAATTCTTAAAACCTATTCCTAAACTGCCAACTCCAGGACTCCATAGGATGCTGCCATTACAGTTACAGTTCATGTGTAGCATGAAAGAGCCTCTGATCAACCTACTCATATTGCCCTATAATAAATGAAAGTATTCTTCATAGTTGATCGTCTATTTGATAGCTTATTTGATAGACTGATAGTTTATTTGACTGCTAAGTAGTTCTAAGTGGTGCTGGGTTAAGGAAGATCTACTTCCTCATTTTCAGCCTTACCCCCTTCATACTGCCAAAATACCACTCTATGTGTGTGTGTGATTTTGCTGGACTTTTAGATCCGTGTATTTCCAATGCTCCTCATCCATTAAGAACAATGGGGCAAAAGGGAGATTACATGCCCCAGTTGAAGGGCAATTGATGGGTCTAGGGGAATGGATTGGCTTTGGATTTTGTGGAATCCCAAAACCAGCTCCTCCCCAGCCCCATTCCTGGTACACTGTTCATGTTTCAGGCTGTTCCACTAGCTACTGCCAAAGAGGAGAAGAAATAAAAATGGCTGTGTACCTGCTTGAATGCACTAGGCCTCTGCCTTTCTAGGGGTATGCCAACACACCTAACCTTTTCAAGCCATGAATATTCAAGGACTAGGACTGTATTCATTTAGGGTGTTTATATATCATCCTTCAGTAAGGTGGTTTCCAGGGTGGTTTTCAATCAAAAATGAGTTGCAGGTATTATGATGTCTATTTTTTGTCAACCAACTTTGTTATTTCCCTTGACCTTCGTAGCACTAACAATTCTTTTTCTAAATATCTGCAAATGATTTTTAGTATTACAGAAAGACAGTAGTACTCAACCATTTATATTTAACAAATATCGAACCATTACATAATATTCCAGAATTAAACATATTTTTATGTAGTTCAAGCAAAAGCATTATTTGATCACTGGGCAAATGGGCATACAGGGTTTCCAAAAAATTGCTCTAGTGACCCTAGTCTAAAAACTGTGCGCTGTGCACTCTTGTATACACCACATGTGTATAAAAATGTCTCTGTCATTTTGACAGGTCCAGGCCTGCTGTGTTATTCAGTGATATTTTAAAACTCTGAGTCATTGAATTTCAAATTTCAAATGATTCAGAGTTAAATTAGATCGAGGCTCAGCAGAGTTTAACAAATCTGAGTTTTTGACAAGTTAATCAAAACTGCAGAGCTTTTTTGCTATGCTGAAAAACTCCCTCAACACATATATATATACACATGCATATATAAACACATAAGAAATGTCAGCAGAGCCTCCTGCCCCCCTGGAGGGAAGAATGATGACGGGATATTTTACCTGAATTTTTTTCAGAGCAGTGAAATTTCAGTGGAATAGCATTATCTTTTTTGAAGCAAGGCTTGAGGCTCCTCTGTGAGGTTATGACCCCTACAGTCCCAGATTATGGGTCTCACAGAATTGAGTTTCTACAAAAACTCTTGTTCCACATTACACAGAAGAAGATGAACCCTATAAGGTTTCTGAAAGTAGCCACTAAACAACGTTTCCACTCTACCCTCCCAACCTGCTGTAGGGACAGGAGAAGGACAGGACCATGACAATGGTTCTGCATGATGTTGTCATGGTCCATATCAGAAACAATCTCTCTAGGAAAGCCTAACACACTGATTGATTGCTTAATGTCACTAATCAGTTAAACCTATACATTACTAGTACTTCAAAAGATGGTACTACTGTTTCTGTGCATTTATAAGCTAGTGTTATGCAGCATAACATTTTGATAATGTGTATATTTCTTTCTTTAGTTTGGGTGTTTATTTGTCCCTTTCGACAATAGAAACTTCTGAAGTGGCTTCTATTTTCTCTGTAAATGAGAAAATAATAAGTTGCTCTGTGGGCTTTCTACAAATGCTGTTGCTATCCTTAACTATGGATGAAGTTGACATTGTGATGGCTGTGTAGAAAGAGGTTTGAAGCTGTCTTCCATCCAAAAATCTTCCAGGAAAACAATACCTGGCTATGTTTCATTTGGCAGCATAGTGTTGTCAGGGTTTTAGCTAATTGTCAAAAATAAAATTTCAGAACATGATGTTGGCCAGTTTTGTCCATGACACTCCCTATGGCATCTTGGATTACATCTCATACCATCCTACTGTCCCGATTTTGCAGGGATAGTCCTGATTAATCATCTGCCAGACCACTTTTTCAGTGGCTTTAAAAAATGTTCCATTTTGTCTCTCCTCTCCCACTTTCCCCTTTCGTCCTAAGTGCACTCCAGTTGCTGCAAACTGAGATCAAAGTAAAAAATAGTTTGCATTTTATTAACTCAGGAAGGGGGAGAGGAGAGAGGGGCAGAATCTTGACCTTCCATAGAGGTTCAGGCAAAAGCAAACTGCTACAACCTCTCCTAGCTAATTCATCACTTTTGTCATCTCAACTACACTGTCGTATTTCTTGGTTTTCGTCTGTGAAATATTAGAGGGCATGATCTCTGTCAATTAAACTGGTACTCTGCTAGGGGAGACTTAGTGCTGAAAAGAAAGGCAACAGATAAGAGAAGATGGCAGTTTGCAAAATTTGTCCAGAATAGGCAACTGAACTGCAATTTATTTTAGTAGAATTTAGGCAGCTTATTGCAATCTTCAGCAGGACACGAACAGTGTGTATTTATATTTTATTCAAGATTTTGGAGTTACAGACATCTATAATGTGTTATTATGATTATTCTTGATATTATATTTTGAGTTGTGGGGAGACAAAGTTTTAGAGCTCATCAAATCCTTATTATGGGGATTTAGGGTCTCCCAGTCTCAAAGTTATATTGGCTAAATTGATGGCTGGTCAATGGAAGGTTTTAGTCATACGGTGACATGAATGTCTGAAACCTCTGCCTGCAAAGGCCAAAAGAATGCAAAATTCCACCTATATAGCATCTCAGCCTCACTATCACTTGAGAAATGGTGGTCTTTTCCCACCATTTAGCTCCTGTTAGCTTTGGCACATTTGACATTTGGTTTACACATAAGGAGGGAGATTGGAAAGGGTTCCTGATGTGCTAATGGCTCCAGTAATTAATTAAAACCAAAAATAAAGCAGGAAGGTGTCCAAGAAAGGAAGTGCTTTTTAAAAACTTCCACAGCTGGTGGTGACACCAGCCTTATTTATACTTATAATCAAAGAAAGTGGGAATGGTTACTCCCTCCTTCATTTACAGATCTAACAGTGGGACAAAAGGATGATCTCCAGTAGGCAGGTCTGTGGTAGTCAGACATGTTGTCATGATGTAGCTTAAAGTCAAAACTCTGGAATTGGCAGTGGGCAATGTAAACCAGAATGAAAAAGGGGGGGGACTTGCTTCAAGATTGCTCTTTATTTTCCCCAATCCCAGAACACCCATGAAATGTCTTGTTTTTACTACTACTACAGCAGAGGAGGCAAAAGGCCATGGAAGTTTCCATGGCAGCCTGGGATGACAGGTTGCAAGTTGAGATCTTCCCCTTCAGGGTCAGACCTTTTTCTCAAACCCCAAATATCCTGTGGCCCCCAAGATATCTTCCCAACAAACTTAGGATTGCAGCCTAGATAAAATATGACATACATAATTTCTGATTCTAGTCAAGTAACAACCAAAGTGAGTCCTGCTTGGATGCTCTTGCCTCTTCCTCACAACCTTACTTCAGCAAGGCCCCAAAGCCCCCATGAAGTCTACAAACACCCTCCAATTTTTATTTTGGGGATATAATTTCTTTTACCTACAGCTGCCCAACTGCCCAAGAGCTCAAAACATCTACAAAACAAACCCTCCCACGTATCTCAGAAAGAAAACCTGAAAATTGGCTTAACATCAAAATAGGGAGTAATATGATATCACTTCCAGTTGTATCAGACATGTCGGTGTGGCCCACTGGAGTGGGGATGAGAACTGGCCTCCTCCACTCTGCAGTTGTCCACCTCTGCTCTCAGTACTTTTTTCCCCCGAGATATTTGAAGGCTCACCCCCCCCTCCAAAACTGGGAGTGCAGACCTACTCTGCTCATGGCTATGGCTCTATGGACAAATGTAAATTTGGATGGGCCCTGCTTCTTCCAGCTTATGTTCCAAAGAAAGGACAAGCTGCATAGAAGTGGGGGCAATGTTCTGCCTCATCAAAAACAGAGGCAGGATTGTATCAATGCTGCACTTACAGAGCTTCCCTCTGGGTACAGATGCTAGTTTGTTGAGAAAGAAGTAAGCTCACGGGATAGGAGTGGGGAGCTGGGTCCTGGGCACTCCCTCTGTTTCTGAGCTGTTCACATTCAGGTGTCCTATTTGCATACAGCATCTCTCTCTATGTTGCTTCCATATCCTTGATTTGTGCCATGGATAAATGGAGGCTATGGATTATGTATACAAGTACCTGTATACATTTGAATGTACATATCTCTTCAAATGGAGTTATCCCGACCATTTGGATGCTGGGGGTAAAGAAGGTACACAAAACCCCAACCTTTGCTCTGTGTCTTAATTTCTATTAGGGTGAACACCTGACTTGGGCAGACCAAATGGCTCAATAAGAGTTCCATAATTACTAGTAAAATTTGTTCATCTCCTCCCTTCCTCATTATCAGGAAAATCATAATTATGCAGAATAATATTAATCATAAATGAGAATGCAGGTTGAATTTTGTAAAAAAAAAAAAAAAAAAAGCATCATGTAAGCCCTCTTAAATTAAGTAATTTATGCACAGTGTGGAATTTGACTTTTCTTGGTGCAGAGTTTGGGTTAATTACCTAAGCACAGAATTTGGTTTTCTTTAGCACAGATCATAAGCAATGCTGCATATAGATATCATCAGAGAAAGCATTTCTTTCTGATTTGTTAAAACAATAACTGCAATAGAGTTTTAGTGATGGTGTAGGCAAACTGTTTTTGGTGGAACCCAAAACTGTTTTTAAAGTGAGGGGGCTCAACAGTGATAGGAAGTCATTATACCTACTTTCAGATAGGATTTTACAAAGCAATGAAAGCATCTGCTCTGCTATTTCAAAAACAAAGTTGTGCAGAAGACATGTCAGAAGACAGCAGAATCACACACATAATACACACACCAAAAAAAAAAAATGTAAAAAGTGTGTTATCTATCAACCTTGAGGTACAGAAAATCATGTGGTGCAAAACCTGGAATTAGAGGTATAAAGTGAAATGGTAATATTTGTGGATGACAATAAACTGTTTAGGATAATGAAAACAAAATGAGATTGTGAACGATTCAAAAACAAAATCTATAAATTGGGAGGATAGACTTAAAATGGTAAATGAAAAGTAACTGAAAACAAGGCCCTTTTCGCACCTTACCTTGTTCATGGTGCCATCACGCAGGGATCGTGCAAAAAGCCTCTTGCAAGAGGCAATCGTGTCCCCTGCGCTTCCCTCCTGCACTAGTTCTGTGGTAGACAGAAGGAAGCTCGATAGCTCTGCCTCTTTCTTCCGCAGCGCAGCCAGGAACTTTCCCAGGCTGTTCTGGGAGAGGAAGTGCAATGATTATGAGGTTCTGCATGCCAGGTAAGTGCGGGAGGGATGCAGGAGGAATGCAAAATTGCGGGTCATTTTCAGCAAAGAGCCAAAAATGATATAATCCGCGAAAATGATATAATCGCTACAGGAGTGCCACACGATTGCGAGAAGGTCATGCAGAACTGTCCTCGTGATTCCACATTGCTCCTGTGGCCATTTCACGTTCGAAGTCACGTGCAAAAAGGACCAAGTGTGATTCTTTTGGGGGCAACCTCCCCCCAGTTTTACATTTCTGTTGATGGGATGTTAACTGGGAGTAACTGACTAAGGAATCTGGGGCCCATAGTTGATTCCTCTTAGAAATCCCTCCCTATGTTCAGTGTAGCTTACTCCCAAGTAAGTGTCTGTGGGCAACCAGAAGATGATGGGAGGGAGTTCCAAAGAGACTTGTCAGGTTAGCTGACAGACTAGATGATCAATTCCAAAGAACTCTCAATCCCTCAGTCTAAAAAGAGAAAGATGGGGAATCATGCCTGTTTCAAATGAGACAGAACTTTGATTATGTCCATGTACAATCTTTATTTCTGGATACAGCCCTATTTTTTAACTGTATATTGTGATTCTCAAAAGGAATCTGTGAAATTAAAAAAAAAACTCTAGAATGTACAGTACAAATGTTCAGCATAATTGTTCCACCTTGTCAATATGCAGAAAAACAATTCAGTTAAACAGCTTGATGTCAGACATAATAGAAGGAAAACAATTGGCAATCAGGCCTGGAGAAAGGGAGAGAGTTTAACAAGGCAAGTTTAATTTAAAAGAATCAGCATTCTTTTTGAAAGGCTTGAAAATGGGACTGGGCTAATAAACAGCAGGATCACCTGTAGCACAGAACCTCCAAACTGAAATTAATGGATAGATAGCACACACATACACAAGTGGTGTATGAACCTCTCCTCATGTGCTACATTGTCCAGCTGGTTCCCCCCGCCCACCCCTAAGGTCATTTTGACCAATGCTGTGCTTATTCAGGAATCTTCCTATTAGCTGTACAAACATTCTGGGGCAGATCAACAGAGCTGATGGGTCTGCCTTCTGAAGACCATTGTCTGATAAGACAACAGCATACCTTCACAGCACATAAATATACATACGCCCATCATCATCATCATCATCATCATCATCATCTGATGTTGTTTTTGTATATTTACTGCTAGGAAGTAAAGAACTTGCGGGATTTTCTGCCTCTTGTGTCAGAATAACTTGGCTGGTTCTAGGTACAATGTATCTTGACTTGGATGAGTGCATAGCACTTTTTGAAGCTCTGTCTCAGGTAGGAAGATAGCTTATGATGTTCCTGTTGGAGAAAGATTCAGCATTATCATAGAAGCTATACAAACCTAAGCCAGCCAAGCAACTGCTTTGCAACTTTTGGAACAAACAGGAGTTATCAGCTGCAGAAGTGAGTCAAGTATTGGTGGTGAATTCTCTGGCAGTAATTTGCCAAACTGCCCTAATGTGATTGACTGAACTGTTCTGATCCTATAGCCGGCAGGAAATAAAGTGAGGTGGAGCTTAAGAAGCAGATGCCTAGAGTGAAAGCAGCAAATCAAAAGAAACAAAGTTGAGATAGAAGAGCCAAAGTCCAGGGAGAATAGTCCAGGAAGAATAGTTATGGCTGAACAGATTCAAGGGAGGACATGGTTGCTGTATTTTTAACAATTGTACAGAAGAGGATATTTTAGGAACTTTGTTAACTATAAACCTTGAAATCTGTGATCTCTCCCAAACTGCCTTTGGGGTTTTGCAAATGTTTTACAGCATTTTACAACAAAATTCCAGCATTTTGCCTCACTCTCAAAACTGACAACTGGATTCCTCAATTCAGGGTTCACAATAAATATCCTCAGATCCAAGAGGTGCAGCTTTGGAGCAAAGCGTGATGTTATTAAGTCAATCAGTTCCGTCTTTTATTATCTTTTTCCTAAACAAAAAACAAACACAAACAAAGAAAAGTCTTAAAGCACTGGCCTTTTCTCATAGGACCTTTTTGCATGCAGTTTCGAAGGCGTAAATGAGTACGACGCACTCCCATTTATGCGACGCTCACGAGCCTAACACAAACCGCGCACTGATTTTTTTTATTTTCGGCTCAAAGCCAAAAATGGTGCGAGGTCGCACAATGCTCCCGGGGCCCTCACGCACTTACCTGCCGTGCGGTGCGTCGGACGAGCCAGGCCGGTCGCGCTTCCTCCCCCAGCGCAGCCTACAGCTCCCAGGCTGCACTGCGGAAGGAAGGGGCAGGGAGCTCGTGCAACGAGGAAGCGCTGCAGAACTCAAGCAGCCGGGAAGCAACAATGTTCCTGCTGAGGCTTTTCACGCAGGACCCCCTCCCAGCCGCACAAATGGGTAACGTGCGAAAAGGGCCATAGTATAGATAATCCAGAAGCTGCAGAAGACAACTAAAGGATGTTGAAGTTTACTTATTCATTTGGACTAAGCAACCACTTCTTGTGTTGTAGGACTCTGATATTATACATTGTTACACTTGCTTTTCAGTGCCTAAGCTCTGAGATCTTGAGGGGAGACATTTCTCTTTATCGTACCACCTTCCTAGGCACAGAGAAGGCCTTCTTTGTGGCTGCTCCTAGACTTTGAAACTCCCTTCTTAGGGAAGTTAGTATGGTTCCTTCTTTGCCATCTTTTTGGCAGGAAGTGACGATCTTTATTCCAGCAAACCTTTGGGAATTTATTGTTAACAGGAGAAGGGCTTTTTATGGTGTTATACTGCTTTTATTCTTTGTTTTAAAGTGATATTTTAAATGTTTTTAAAGCTGTTGTTAGTTTAATACTTTTTAATATCAACTTTTGCATGTTTTTATGTGTTTTTCTTTTAATTTTCTGTCTTCTATAAACCTTGAGTCTTGAGTTGCAAAAAAGAGAGGGCATAAATAAAGTGATGGATGGGTATCTTAAAGGCAACACAGGGTAGCATGTGTCTTTATAACAATTCAGGTTGAAGTATGTTTTACAGGGAGAAAAGGGCTATTTTAAAAAGTGAGGGAAATTTGTGAAAATAATAGAACTAATTTTTAGATTGTACTTTGTCAATAATCATTGCAGAGCCTGTTGGAAACCTGCCAAATTGTTTGAAATTGTCTTTTTGAAGGGCTTGTGTACTGCACATCATTAGACCTTGGAGATTTGGGTTAAGAAACAATTTGAAGCAAAAAGATTGCTTTTATACAATTTTTTTCATGCATGGTCCATGACAAGTGACAAGTTATGTAAGAAGGGAAAGGGATTTTAATCTCAAGAAATCAATGTATTAATAATACATATTGTATATACATCATGCCTTAACAGAAGTGGGAGAAAATGTAACCATTATATCCGTAAACAAACTATAAGACCATTAATTGCTAGAAGGCTTAAATGGTGATTGCTGTAACCTGAGTGGGGATGTTACATGGACTTCGGAGGTACCTAATATTTTTGTTGTTGTTGAAGTCTTTCTGTTCCTAGATTGTAATGAGAAACTATCACATTTGAACATGTACAAACACTGCAGTTGGTAAAATGGTAAAATGGCAGGTAGATTGCTTCAATTATGTCATAAATGGTGGAAAAAAACAGGTGGTCCATACCTGCTGTGTTTGGCCAACTGGGACTCCACAGTGAGAGATCTTCAGAACGAAAACATTTTTAAGAAGCTAATACAAATCACAGTTTGCATTTTTTTTTTTAATTTCAAAAGGACACTGCAAATGGCATAAGTAAACTATTATGCTCGTAGTTTTATTTGTTTTTTATGATTGACCCTAGAGATGCAAGGACTACTCACCAACTTTCTTGTTCTTTACAAACAAGGGCATAATGACACAGTGACAGGGCCTGTCAAGAAAATAGTTCATTGTCACAGGATTTTTAAGTTTTTTATTTTGGGACTTCTTTTGCAACAAAAAATTGTGAGAAAAGGAACTTTTTGCACAGAAAACAATGTTGAAACTACATGATTCAAAACATCAAAGCAAAAACAAAACATCAGTTATCTATGGTTTCATCTGCATCTGCTGTAAGCATGTGCTGTTTATTTTTTTGTGCTGCTGGTTTTTTACAATGACTGATTTTGTCACATTTTCTGGTATTTTAAGTACAATATTGTGGTAGGGTCTGGTATGGGTACAGTATGGAAGGAGGTCCATGGAGGTGTCACCATGAGTTACTGCACTGGGTAACACCAAACCTAGTTATGCCACTGTTCTAATCACAGGACTTCTGTGACTTCAGTGAACTGAATGTAGATACATAAGCCCTGTAAAGAATTTTGTGTTGAATGTGCAATGGTCCATATATGCCAAAGAGCACCCTAGCTTCCATAACTGTTACTGCCTGATAGCTACTGGAACATCCCTGCTTCCCTCTTTGAAAACTCTATGGGGGAGAATGCAAACTTAATATAGGTCTTTTCCGCACTGGGCTATTAAAACGGTGCAGAGTGAACTCTTCTGCACCGTAGAGTGGACTGGGGCGGACTACTTTTTGTAGTTCCATACCTCAGTGCACTCCGGTAGTTCCATACCTCAGTCCAATCCGGAGCGACCAGAACTGGTCGTGCAGCATGTTGGTTTTTAAAAAGCACGGAGCGCGTGATTCCGTGTTGCTCTGTCGCCGCACTCCAGTGCAGATTTGCAGGCGTGCGCAAGTGCATGCCTGCAGATCTGCTGGGGGCGGGCTTTAGGCTGGTGAGCTTCTCCAGTTGGTGGAGAGCCTCCCCCAACTGGAAGCCGCCATTTTGGATGCTGGAGCAGTGTGGAGTGACGAGCTTGCACTGCTCCTTGTCCCGACGGACTTGCCCGGATCCACCAAAAAGCTGGTGAGTAGCGGCGGGGAGCATTTCCCTCGCCGTGTGCGGAAAGGGCCGTATGGTGTAAATCCAGGGATATAAATATTGGCCTATTTTATTCTCCATATAAGAATGATTTTTTTTTTATCTCTGTTGAGTGAGACTGCAATTTTTTTCCATTTTTTTTGCACTTTTTTTGCATTTTTTTTGTCTGTACAAACATGGGCACAGACAGACAGACAGACAGACACACACACACACACACACACACACAGAGTGCATGATTCTTCCCTGCCTTCTTGTCACACAGTTTTCTGAAGACTATTTTGCACTTCCCAAAAGCCACTCCTTTTCTCCCCAAATGAGGGCTTGGGGAGTATGTATGTGGGTCACCTGCCTGCATTTAGGTACAACATTTTTTTAAATTGTAAATTTGAGACTATACGCATGAGAGAGAAAGAGAATGAGAGAGAGAGGCAATTGAACACTCCATCCAAGGGAGCAGCCAGAGCCACACCAGAAGAAGGGAGAATGCAAGGAGAAATAGTTGAAGCCTCATAAAGAATGTGAGACCCTGTGCTGTTGCTCCTGCATCTGTGTTGTGGTGGCTGCTTGTGTTGGTCCCTTGCTTGGGTTGTTCTTGCTGTTTATTGGTGGTGCTGCTGCTACTTGTGCTTAGGCCCCAGAATCACAGAAGCCAGCCCTGCTGACAGAAGAATACCCATCCCATTTGACACTGACTGTTGTCACTTCCCTCTCTCCTCTCTTGCATGTTTGTTCTTCCCTGCAAATCTCCCTCCCATTCAGTAGCTCTTCTGGTGCATCCTGGCAGCTGCACCTCCTCCTGCCAAACACTTTTCTCCCTCAGCGTGTTTGTTTGCTTGCTTGTTTGTTTGCAACCAGCAAGCACCAATCTTCCTGCAAATCTTTTTCTCTTGTGTTCACTTCCCCGCTGTCAAATAATAAATTTCTTGGTGTCACCCTTACTGAAGATTTCACCTGGTGTGGTCCACACTCACCACACTTGTCAAGTGATGCCGCTGGGTTAGAAAGCTGACCTTATCAAAATTCCCAGTTAGAAGACCTCTGCATCCACGATTGACCAATGTGGATACAGAACCATACACATTCTTGAATGCTGCTACATATATGGGGATATTTGAGGTTCTGTCTTACATGCACACTCACATTCCTATTCCTGTTTCAGTCTTACATGGGTGAAAACACAAAGCTGGAACAGGAAAAACAGTATTGTGTACAGCATGAACAGGAATCATTTTATCATTGCACTTTCACCTTTCTTCAAAACATATATAGCCTTTCCTAGCTTTAGATCTCCAGATGTTGTTGGACTATAGTACCCATCAACCTCAGCAAGCATGGCCAGTAGTCATAGATGATGGACGCTGTCATCCAGCAACATCTGAGAACCCAAGGTTGAGGAAAAACTTGTCTATAAGATAGGCTTCTTCTGTTATCAGGCTTTACCCAACTCTTATTTAAGTCAGAGCAACTCTCATGGGCCACCCTGGCAGACTCCCACTGAGGTACTGACCAAGCTCAGATCACCCAATCTTTAAAAATGGTAATTTAGACACAAGAAAAATCCACAGATTCCTGATATTTTAATAAGTTACATGGAGTCATGGGCTCCTCCTTTTATTCTTGTGAAGAGGAAATCACAAACGTTTGCTTCATTTTTGAGCAACACACAGTTTCTTCATGGTTCATTTTCACTAGTTTATATAAACCAGAGTTACTCTCAGATGTTCCAGGGAACAGTGTTTAGTTTGAAATCAGACACATCTGCAGTCCTCCTCTGGCAAGTAAAAGTGGGATGGGCCCATGAAATCTTGTAATTCACCTTGGCTTATTCGTATTACGAGAAGGCTTGGTTTCCTGTTATGCTTGAATCAGGCACAGAGTCATGGCCCATTATTTTACTGCCAGTCTTGATCTAACACCCAACTGCAGGATTTAAATAGCAACTTTGGGCCTTCCTGCACTACACTGTTATAGTGTTATTCCACTTTCAACATCCTGTGGAATTCTGGAGTTTGTAGTTTACCGAGGCCAAAGAACTCTCTGGCTGAGATATATAAATACCTCTCCCTAAACTGCAAACCTCAGGATTCTATAGGATGTTGAACGTGGAATAATAGCACTGTAACAGTGTAGGGCACAAAGGCCCTTTATCTCTTGAGGACCAGGTTCCATGGCCAATGTTGGCAGGATAAAGTGAACAGATCTATTAATTGTGTAGCATATGCTGAAATAGTTATGTGACTTCTTTAATGTCAGCTAAAATCTAAATCTGAGTATCATGGCCTGATAGGGTTTTTATAGTCTGTTTTACATAACTCATTTTCCTCATTGTAAAAGTTAAGATTGGATTTCCAACTAACTCATTATCTCTTCCCATTGTAGCACGTACATTTTTTCATACAGGAATGAAAGAGTAAGGGATATCTAAAATTAACTGAACAATCAAAGAAAATAGATATTGAGCAAACTGGATTATATTACTGATAACTTCTCATTTCAACTTCCAAACAACTTTCAAGGGGCAGAAATTACCCTGTGTTGAAGGGCTGTTTTTGAGGCCTGGTCTATATGCAGTTGTATAAATGGAAACAAGAGCATAGAGTTGTGAAGTCTCAGGTAGCAAAATCTAATTTTTCAGCACTGCCTACATTAAAAAGCAGCAACCCTGCCAATATAAACTTACAAGATAGGATGTAAGATGAGCCAGATACTTTTTCCCTGATGTGTTAGATTCATAGTTACAGGGAGTCCCTTCTCCATTTTTGGCATTCAAAAGCTTCATAAATTTTATGCTGACCTGTGATCTGGTGCAGGATTGAATGAATAAGAGTGGGGGGTTTGGTCATAGACCAGCATTGTGAGGCAGGGCTGGCATCTGCTCCTGGCATTCTAGTGCTGGTGCTAGGGCCACAATGGTCTAGCAGGATCCTCTATGAATACTTGCCTCAGTCCTACCTCATTCCTCACCTTCCCATGTCCCAGGGCTTTGAGCAGCATGAGGTAGCTAAGCCTAGTTGCCATTTCCAATAATGTCCATGATATAGTGTCACAGTTGGGATGTGATGGGAAATTAAGGGTCCATTCACACTAACTAATTATAGCACTATGAATCCACTTTAACTGCCATGGTTGAAACATGTGGAATTATGGAACATACAGTTAGGTGAGACAGTAGCGGGGCTTTCTGCCTCGAAATTCTAAATATCCATCGCTAAACTGCTAATCCCAAGATTCCATAGGATGTCACCATGGCAATTAAAGTGGTATCATGGTACTATAATTAGGTCGTGTGAAATAACCCTAAGGTGGCAACCATCAATGTTGTAAAGCAGTCCACTGGAGCTATCAAGTCAGGCCTCACTGATAGAGATGGGGAGGTTAACTTAGGGTATTTTGCATTGGTCTAATTTGGTGGATATCCTTTCAGTGCTACCTTTCTGAGCTTGGAAAGTTACTTCTGAGGAGATTATAACTCCCAGCATTTCCCGTTGGTCATACTGGCTGTGGGTTCTGAGAGCTACAGTTCAAACAAGTAACATTTGCAAATTCTCCTACCAACTCACTCCTCTGCATGGGTCAGCTTTATGTTACATATTATACCCTCTAGTACAAATAAGGTGAATAAGACAAATTGCTTAACACCAGAGAGGAAAGTAGTGATTACAATACAGACAGAGCCATATTCATGGAGCGTGTTAACCTCTGACCCAGACTATCACATGCTTGCACATGGTCCTTTGTCCATGGACCATTAAAAGGACACAGCACTAAGGGCACTGGATAGAGCTGAAAAACTACCTCATGAAAGATGTGGCAAGTAACAAGAGCTGAAGTTTATTGCCATTTCCACTTAGGGTGTTCATTCACTCAGCTTACTGAAAGGAGCAGACTGCTTACCTGAAAAAGGTCCTAGACTTCTGGGAAGAGCTAGCTTCCAAACCATTAATTCATGTCTCATGTACTTGGGGGATATTTCCTTTCTTGCTTGGCAGTTTCCTGGAAACAGTAGCCTTGAGAAACATTTGTTGCAATCAGAAAGTTCTGAATAACATAGGTCTTGCTGTAATTTCAGCATCATCTCCTCTCATTTAAAAGAAAAAAGAAACACTGTAAAAAAAAGCTGTGCACCAACCACAAGTGAGCATTTCGCTTGGATAATAGGACCTCAGATCTAACTTGTCATGCTTTCCCTATTTAGAGAACTGGTCTGAGCCAGAAGAGAGGGGAAAAGGACAAGTAGTAAAGTAGTATTGCTCATTAAGAGGCTATCATAATGTTGTGAACCTAAATCATGGATGGGCAACTTGTGGTCCGCCAGAAGTTTTTAGATTGTCATTCCTACCACTGCTCACAATTGTCTATGCCAAGAGTTGTAGTCCAACCAGTTATAGAGGGCAAAATATTGCCCATGACTAAGTTAGATAGACAAACTAAAACCTGTGTTTTCACACCTTGTGAAAATTGTATTTGGGATGTTCTTCAAGCTGCAAATACTGTCCTCTTGCCATGTGTGCTACTGAGGTTGCATGGAACAATTCAGTGACATCACTGGTTCTTATCAATACTTAGGTGTTCAGGTTGGTACATTTTGTCAGCTTGCATGGAAACTGGTGTGAAGATGAATAAAATGGTGAATAAAATGGTGGCTGGCATCATGTTAAGTAGTTCTGTCATTGTAAACTGACATAAAATCATGGAAACACACCATTTGTATTCTCGGGAGAGGAACAGTGATATAGGCCATTTCCGCACGAATCTGTTATAGCGTGATGATTCCACTTTCAACATTCTATGGAATCCTGGGGTTTGCAGTTTCGGGAGGGGCCGGCTTCCATAGGAGGTTGAAAGTGGAATCATCGTGCTATAACAGACTCGTGCAGAAATGGCCATAGTTACATCTCTGGGATCATTGTAGAAGTGGAAACACTGCAGCTCCATGGGTCCTATTGTGCTATGGGTGCAAAACACCCCAGTACACACTGTCTCACTTCACTAGAAAGGTTGGGTATCATGTCTGAGATACATCACTGAAAAGCTACAACTTGTATCCTCTGATGCAGAATCTCAACTGGTATTTAATAGAGAAACACATTGAAGAAGAGAGAAAGATGGGATCTGTTATGACTGACTACATGACTGAGAGAAAGGAGACACAGATATGTGGGAGAGGAAGCGAAGTCAAGTCTGAGAATATGAGCAGTGGCCGCTAGTGGTTTTTGTGTGAGGGAGGTGATGAATCCACTTATGGTTTTAGTCCAGACTTTAAAGGAGCTCTCCAAGCTGCTGAATCTATTGGGGGTAAAGTTCAGCGTCTCTATAGCTCCTTTTAAAATCTGAACTGAAACCTAGAGTAAATTCTCCACTCCATTGACAGGGAAGCCACCACCTGTCACTGAATAGCAGTCTATAAGTGAGGAGGCAAGCAAAGAGAGATGATAAAAACAGAAACACACTAGAGAACTCTAATGACCTGTTTCTACTTCTATTGGCCCTCTAGGAAAATAGGCCTAAATCCAGTTGTTAATCCCAGGCTGAGTAAACACATTGAATCAGTGAGAACCTGGCAAATAAATACTTGTCGTATTGATTCAGTGAGTCTTCTTTAGTTGGAAGTAACAATTTGTATTAGGCCATAATTAATTGCACAGAAGGGGTTGCACATTCCTCTACTTCCAGTAGGCTAATATGCATCTAAGCTTACTTTAATCAGTTGGATATGTGAGTGAAGAATACTAGAAGAAGACAGCAGTCTGCTCAAAGAACTTTGATACTGCAGAAACTTTTTGAAATAATTATTCCTTTTCTCAAGGAGTCCTGGGAACTGTAATACAATGGAGCAAGGGCAGGAATCACTGTAACACTTCACCAGATTACAGTTCCTAGGATTCTTTGAGGATAACTTATAGCATTAAAGCGGCATGAAACCAATATAAAATTGCAGCCTGAACCTGAATGGAGTCAGGAGTCTTTCCACCCACTCCACCAGTTCCTCCTATTTTGCACAAAGTGTCCCAGCTGTCCACCTGCAGCTTTGTATAGTCTATTTTAATATCCTTATATAAATATAAGGGCAAGCAAAAGAACTGTACTTGTGGCAGTGCTCAGATGTTCTAGCCTGCAAAGAGCCTGCATTCAAACATAAAATGACAGTCAGAAGGTTAACTATCTGTGCATGCTCTGAAGTCAGGTGGTCTTTATTTCTTGCAAGGGACTGCAGGAAATATGACTCCCCTCCCCTGCTAACTTTCATTTTCGCATCAGTTCTGCTTCAGAGATCAGAGCAAGCCCTGGAGCTCCTGGTTCCTATTTTCTAATTACAGCCTTTGCAACAAAAGACATTTGGTATAATTAGATAGAAAGACGAGCTTATCCTATGAACTGGCTTGGCATATGTGGAGAGATGTGTGTTACTTCCCAAACCTCAGAGAGCTTGTTTTAATCCTGTGTGTGCGTGTGCGCGCGCGCGCGCCTGTGCACATGAACACACATTTATGAGCTATATCTTGGAACAGAACAGAAAAGGCACCAGTATTCCCATGTTGTCATTCCCTCTAGTCATGAACTCAGAGATTGTGTGCTGATAGGTCTGGTGCTCAAAGAGAGCACCAAGAAACAAAACAAAAGCATCATTAGCAATCCAAGGGAAATTTTGGGGTTTGCAGAAGTACCAAAAAAACAACAGAACTTTTTAAAGGCAAGGAGTTGCAACCAAACAAATAGTCCAAAGAGGTATCAGGATGCTCAGTAGTCACAAAATATTGTGTGCTCATTAGAAAAGGAAAACAGAAGAAAGAGTAGTAGGTGGGAGAAGACACAGAGATCTCCCTGAAAAGCAACACAGCAAGAGTCTACTGCAATGTTTTGTTGCAGATACGACTTGTGTGAATGCTGTTAGCCATAGCAATACATTGTCACCTGTATAAAGAACACTGGTGGTCAGACATTGTGTTTAAGAGACCACAGAAAGGGGAAAACAGAATAGATTTTAGTAGGTGCGAGTTCATCATGCATTGGTGAAGGAAGACATGTACCTGCTATGAAAGGTAAAGCTGCCTAGCCCTCCTTTACCCTCTCTAGACTGCAAATAGCCTACTACCAATACCAGTTTTGTGCCTTTCCCCCAAAGAATCCTGGGAGTTATAGTCATGATATGATGGAGATGGGTAAAGTGTGGCTTTCCATATGTTGCTGGATGTCTGCTCCCATAATCCCATCACCTTTGTCTATGGTGGGCTGAAAGAAATTGTAGCCCAACAAGATTTGTAGGGTTGTATGTTGGATACCTATTTTATATGGGATGGTGGTAAAACTTTGTTGGAGATCTGTAGTTCTAACATAAGTACAATTCCCAGGAGTCTTTTGAGAAGGAAAAAGGACTGTTAAACTGGAATAAACCTAAATATTGCAGAAGGAAACAAAATGCAGAAGAAAATGGGTGGGAGATCCCATTGGGCCTGGAAGGAAAATGTAGAGAGAGTATGTGTGTGTGTGTTCAAGAGAGAGAAAAGGACTCTACACCAGGAAATCTTTCAGAAAGATGGTCAAATCTTAACTAATTATCTGTCTGAAACAAGTGGGCAATCATGCAGATCTTCAGATGTTGCTGAACTTCAGCTTCTAGCAGTCCAAGCCAATGATGAGGAATTCTGGGAGTTACAGTTCAATAAGATGTAGAGGGTACACAGTTGTCACCCTGATATAGAACATTAATTGACATTATGCTTCCAGCCCTGTATCAACAACACATGTCACAGCAAGTACAGGGACAACCTGCTCTGGGAAGTCCATGTGGTTTCCACTGGTTTGCAGTCATGTGAATCTCAATCTTCACAGATGTCTACCTTCACTAATGTCTTATTAAGTACATGGCAGAGAAACAAAGAATAGGGACGTGTAATATGTCAGCCTTATCCCAGCCTCCACACTGGATTGGCTTCAACTTTCTGTGAGCTCTGTAGAAATTCTACTGGTGTTCCCTCACCATCTAAGTTGCCTCTCTTCTCTCCTTCCATGACAGTTGCAGATGAAGGAAGTCAAACTCTTGTGACACATGTATCTCAGGGTCAAGAAAAAAAGGATATTTCAGAATTGCACCCTATACAGTTTTAAGTGAGCTCCCTGTTCATACATAAAACAGAACCTATGAGAAACAAATGGAGTCTGTAGGACACTACAGCAATCCACAAACACAGCTAGAAGCCCAGCCCTACCATAAGGCAGAAGGAGGCAGCTTTTTTGTTTCATGAAAAGCTAGCAGATTCATATTTATTAACTTATTATTGTTGCATTTTTACTGTCAGGTGGGGAGAAAAACAGTTGTGGGATTCTCTACTTCATGTACCAAATTCAATTAACTAGTTTTACCTGCCACAGCAGAAATAGCCTTTGGTACTCTACACCTTAATCTGGAGTTTGGCTGTTTCTTTGCCTGAGGCAACAAAATATCTTGAGCCGGTGCTGCACAGCTGGTATTTCCTAGGGTGTGTTTAGAGAAGAGTATTATTGAGCAAGAGGGAGGGCCAAGGGCTGTCTTTCCCCTTGGATTATAATTTTTTAATCACTAAAGATTTAATTGCCAGTACACCATCACTGCATGCCGCTTGGCAGAGAAAGAGCGAGCTTTAAATGACACTGCTTAATTAGCACAGTCAGTCCCAAAGGGAACATACTTTTCTATGCTTTTAACACCCTCTTGGCTTTCACTTCAAGATTAATCTCCCTTCTGAATGGAAACGTGGAGCCCTGCTCTACACTCCCTAATATGTGTGACACAGACGCAGAGAATTAATAACAGACCTGTGGAGTTCAGTATTTGGGAGGTGCACATCTGGTAATGCTGAGGAATTGTTTTGGTAGGGGGTTGTGTGTGTTCTTGCTTTTTTGCCATAACTGTCGCAGTAGGAATTCAAGGATCAGGATATATTGCAAGAAACCACACACAAAGAAAGGGTAACTCATCACTTGCAACAGCTGCTAGGAGCTATCCCACAGCATGGCTGCCTCCATGAAACCTCTTTAAAAAAAAATCAGTCATCCTCCACTCCTCACCCCCATCACCAACGCACAAATATCCTGCAAAATCATGCACCATAGACAATTGAACAGCCAACTGCACTTCCCTTTTATACTTCAGTGTCAAAGCACAGCTGCACTGTTACTAGGATGTCACATGCAGCACTCCTCTCTCTGATCATCTGAGCCAATATTTTCTTTTTGTCAGATTTGCGAGGCTCATCCCACTGAGAATCATGTGGGAGGATCAAAGCCAGGGAGTATTTGGGTTGGAACACACAGATAATGGAAGCAATTCCAGATGACCAAGTGGCTCTTTCAACCTTCCAAAATAGTCTTCACTGTCCAACCAAACTGATAGGGCTGTTTAAAAATTCTCTAAAATCAGTGCAGGGGTGTAGTTAGAAATGCTTTAGTAAGCATCAGCAATAGGCATTTTGGAGTTTACTGTGACTAGTGCTGGCTAATGCTGCAAGAAATTTTGCAAGTTTTTTTTTTTTTTAAAAAATACAATTTGTGCAGGTCCCTGGAAAAAGGACACGCTGCTTGTGACATTTTTCACAACCACCAATGTGTTCCTTCGGATGCTGAACTGCAGCTCCCAGGATTCCTGACCTTTAGCTACACTGCCTAAGGCTATTTGAATTCTCAATCCAACAATATTTTCCACTCCTTCTCTAGGTTCCATGTCTACTGTATCAGTGTCAAAGCTTGGAGGAGATACTTTTGGATTTCGGTTGCCAGAATGCCCCAACTAATATGGCCACTGGGCATGCTGGCTGAAGGATACTGGGACTTGTAGTCCAAAAATTAGTTTTTCCAAGCTCTCATCCAGATCCAGAGACACTTCAGGAAAAAATTACAATCAGAACAAAAAGATGGAAGAGTTGCACAAGGCCTAGAATCCTCTTAATTGTAAACTTCCCCATTAAGTAAACCTTCACCTTAAGCTTGAAATGGAAAAGCTTAGTAACAATGGTCACTGGTATCTCCTATGTCATTGAGAAGCAGGTTTTAGTCTCTACCTTATTGGAGCTGTCCAAGGTGCTGAACCTGGCTTGGGGTTCAGTTTATCATCTTAGGCCCTTTCCACAGGAGGCTCTTATCCCAGCATGGGAATGAGAGAGAAGCAGGACCATGTTGACGCTTCTGCAAGATGTTACCGCAGTCCCATCCTTGTCCCATTGCCAACCAGCACAATAGTGGCGTAAGTCATTGACAGGTTTTCCCAGTCAATGACTCCCGATTGCACAATGCTCCTGCACTTACTGCTCTGCAGAAGGCTCAGACACAAGATGGAGAAGCTTCCTATCCCAGCACAGCATAGGACTGCGACTGCACTACAGAAGGAAGAGGCATATCCCTTCCACTCCCATCTTCCACTCCCTGTCGTGTTCCCTTCCTGGCAGAGGTGCTGCCAGGATCATGACCGGAGGACAGCACAAGAAGGTAGGATGTGGAAAGGGTTTTAGATAGCTCCTTTTGAGTGAAGACTGACGTCCAGTGTGGATTGGATTCACCACTCCACTAACATGGAAGCCACCACCAGCTGCTGCTGGAAAGAACTCTTTAAAAAATAATATGTCAAGAAAGAATCAGTCTTTACCTTAGCCTATTGAGGTTGTGCTTGAATATAGTGAAAATAAGACCATAGAAAATGAGGGTGAGCTATTTTGGCCTTTGTTAATAATAAACCTTCCTAACAATCTACTCATATTGCTTATGAAAATGGGGAAGGATATGAATGGAGGGGGGTATCAAGAATCATAATTAAGCATTACAGTTCCTATTCAAGCACAAAAGAAGCATATTAGGAATCTGGAACTATTAGCATGAGTGGCATGCTGTTCACATCAAATTGGTACAGGCAATTAATTTGTTAACGTTACAAGAGTAACAGAAAATCATAAAATTAGTTCATTATGCTAATTACCATCATACATGATTAACTAATTCATTTTAAAAGATCAATCTACTTTACCAAAAATAGTAAAATAAAGGGGGGCCCAATTACCATGCCCAAACTAATGAAGTAAATTAATGCAAAATGTTGCCTATTGTTACTCAACAATCAATGTCATTGACATTTTATGATTAAAACAACCAGTGTTAATATCACTGCTGAAATATTTAATTAATTAAAGTCAACAAAGTCATTTTTAGCAAATTATTTTAACATTTTTTTCCAAGTTTTGCTGAGTAACCATAAGTGGCAAGGGCAGAGCCAGGTTTTATTATATACTCAGTATTTATGCTGTTCATTTTTAACTAGTTTTGTTGGTTGTTGTTAGCCTCTTTGAACCTTTCTGTTTAAGACTTGTGGCAGAGTATACCAATGCAAACGAGCAAAGAAAATAGATGTTAGGTTGTCAATGTCCTTGAAGGGAGCTAACAAGGTTCTTCTTAACTTCTCTGAATGAGATCCCTGAACTGAGAACTTCAATGATCAACAGCCAGACCAGTTTGACATGGGGCATCTGCAATCACATTTTATCTGTCTTCTCAATCTTTTAAAACAGATGCAGGGGGCTCCAAACATGATGGCAAGTTGCATGTATCTGATGAAGTAGACTTAAGTTCTGCTTCCAACTTCTCTTGATTAGTCCCAAAGGTGCTACAAGGTCTCTTAGCACACATGTGTCAAACACAAGACCCGTGGGCTGAATCCAGCCAGCCAGGCCATTCATGTGGCTCTTGCATCTCTCCTGCAGCTGCAGCACCCTCCCTGCCTGGCAAGCCCAATCCCCACATTGCAGGCCCCTGGCTGCTGGTATTCTGAAGAGGGAGCAGTCTGGGGAGCAGAAAGTGGCACAGAGAGAGTCTGGGGAGCAAAAAGTGGCATACTTTGGATATACTGACCAATTCTATGTCACTTTACAGAGGTATAGGGACCATAAACGATGGTCATATAGCCCCAAAATGTCCAAGGAAAGAAAAGTCGATGCAGAGGGAAGGGAATTTAAAAACCAGTAATAATCAAATGCAGAGGCAATTATTTAATATGATAAAAGAGTAGATACATTTATATAGTCTTACAGATACAACTGGACCTTTGAGGGCAACCATAATGCTGATGCAGCCCAAGATCAAATTGAGTTTGACATCCCGCCTTAGCATACTAACCAAGACTAACCTGACTATTTCTTTCAAGTCTACTACTGTGCTAAACTTGTGTATCTCCACTGCCTGCCTACTCAGCTGATAGCACCTATGAAGGCAATTTAAGGCTGGCAGATGTCATTGGAAAATTGCTGACAGCTCTCCCTCAGCATTGCTGCCTTAATCAATTATGGAGTCCCCATACCCGTTTTAAAGGAGGCAAAGCCAGGGCGTATTTCACATGTGGTTGGATGCTGAACCTGAAAGCCGAGTTTGATACATAGAAATCTTGAGGCTTTGCTTTCAGTCAGAGCCCACCCACTCATCTTTATCTTTTCATGTGTGTGTGTGTTAGCTCTCAACCACCCTGTTATGTTTGGCATTCCTCAAGTATTTTATCAAGGAGAGATCAAAAGCATCTTCAAGCTGGGCTGTTGGCTCCTTCAGCAGCATTTGGCACTGAAACTAAGCAGATCCAGGCTTTGAAATTAGCTTTAGAGACTACGTGCTTTTCCAGCTCCAGGACAAGGGGAGACAACAAGCAACTCACACGTGGCGGCCAACAGAAGGATACATTTCTAACATAGCACAGGCCTCTAGCTTTGCTTTGCAACACTGATAGTTTCCAAAAGTGAGCTGGAAAACATTCAGCTGCCAGAAACTGAGGGCTGGGTGAGCCAATAGTGGATAAAGAGAAGGATTAGAAGAAGATTTCCAAGTCTTACTGGAACATTCCAGCCTGTTAACAACTGAGTCTGGCAAAGGGCATGTGCCCAGTGTGGCTCTGCTATACTGCAAATACTGGAACAGGCTATTTGCAAACTTGGTCTCATGCTGCTATCTGCTTGGCACTTGGCAATCTAATCTGTGCCAGAATTTGGAAAGGTTACAGCAACCCCCACAATGGCCACACTGCCTGGAGGGTGGAATCAAAAACATAATTTTTTCAAACTCAGGCCAATACCAGGCCTGAGCAATCTGTGCTTTACCTGGACAAATAAATTCCACTAGCTCCTCTTGCTTTTTTTGCAATCTCAGTTAGGTGACAAAGCCAGTTTTAACAACAGGTAACTGGGGTTGACTGCTATACAAGTCTGGAATGTGCTGTTTTCAGTTGATGGAGGCTCACAAGTTACAAAGGTAAGGGCAAAATCCTGCCTTTCTCATCCCCCTTTTCTCAAAGAAAAAATACTGCACTTGCAAACTGATAATTCATAGATCTGTCACAGGCTATTAGCACAATTATTAAAATGAAAATCCACAGTCAGAGGCAGTATATATGAATACCAGCTACTGTGAACTAATAAGCTATCATCTTCTGCTTGTGAGTGCTCAGATTTTATCAAACACTGGACCAGAGGGACCAATAATTTACCTGTGCCTTTACTCCTTTATCCATATCAATTAATATGTCTACAGTATCTGTTAAGAAATCAGTTTTATCAAATTAATTCTCACTTTCTCTCAGAAAACCCCACACGCTATTTTCGAAGTCAAAATTAGAAGCACTCTTGCAAATGATAAGGTGGGGGAAAAGGAAGGAATGGGCAAACTCAGAGGATTGTTATGGTCTGCTCACCCTACAAGATTGATATGGTTTAATTGGCGAAATATTATTTAATTGGCAAATACCTTGATTGGCATTGACATAAAATGAAACCTGATGTGACTGGAAGGTCAAGCTGGGCAGAGGAAAATGACTGAAAACATGTGATTGCAATGTAGGTCAGCCAATGCCCCTTCTAGGTGTAGCCGAAGTCATTGTCAGGCAGATTACTAAGCAGCTACAGAGACAACAGGCTTAATCTGAAGCTAGAACATCTCTGGTCAAAAGGGAAGTTCCCACCAAAACAGTGATTGTATCAACCCTGTTCCCTCACACCTCAACGTTTCCCTGCATTGTCCACAAAGCCTCTTCACAGAGCTATTACAACAGCCATTGCCTCTTTGTCACCTAAACACTAAGACCATTAACTCTATCTGGACCCTATTGTCTTGCAACTCCCATTGTCCACTCAGTTGGGAGAGCCATTCACACCCTTACCTGCAGGGTAGTTTTTGGATATAAAAACCCTCAGTTTTGAGCGATTCAGTGCACTACTTCCCTTACTGGTCACCATGCTGTCACTCTGATTCCCAAATGAGTACAGTCCTTAGGCATCCATCTAAGTCACATCACTGCTTTCTTTGCTGATCTCTGTCCTGGAAATTCTCACCCAAATCCCCAAACCCTAACATTGTTCTGTCCACAACTTTCCTCCCTTTATCCTTCAGCTAGCTCTTGCATGAGTGTCTGAGTGTTTGGATCTTTTGCGTGCGTGTGTCAATCTTTCAATAAAACACATTTCAGTTTACATTTGGAATCTCTGGCTGGTTCTTTCCGGCAAGGACCCCGTAAACATTGGTGGAAAGGCTTGTTAGGTTACCCCTCTCTTGAAGGCCTCCTAATTTTGAGCTAATTAATTCTCTTCTGTCATGTGGAGATCATGGGTGGACCCAAGTCACCCACATTTTGGAGTAACAGGATCTGGGGGCTAGTTTTCCATTTCAGAGGTCCACTAGGGACCACACAGAAACAAAAATGTAAGAAAAAAAAGAGAAGTGTACTTTCAATTTGTTTGATTTTTTAAAAATGTTTCAAACTTTAAAAGGATAGGTTGTGCTAAAACTTGTTTTTAGAAGTGAGTTGTCATTCTTGGAGAGTGTGCAGTTCACCTTATTTCACTCAAAATAGTTTGGCAGAGGAAGCCCTACAACACAGAAATGAGGCACATGAGCCCAAGAGTCAGATGATCCCCATCCCTGGGCTCAACAGCAGAGTGGAGGAGACCACGAATGGAGGCTGGCAGTGTCTTGTGGGGCAGGTCGAATACAATCCACTGTGCAGAAACACAGTGGAAAAGGGTGTACGTGCAGAGTGCTCCAGATGACAAAAACAACCAGACTTGTCATACCACAACAAATCAAATGCACACGTAGGGACGATATTATCTGCATGTCATTGAGAATACATTGGCCTTATTTATAGATGAGCAGGACATAGATATCACAAACACATCACAAATCCCACAGTGAATTCAAGAAAGGGGGTTTTAAATGAGAAATTGGAATGTTCAGTGGAACAGGCATGGTTTCCCAGCCTTCTCTCTTTAGACTGAGGGACTGAGGGTTCTTTACTGTTTTTTTCAACTAACCAACATTTGTTTGGAGATCCCTCTGATAATCTTCTGGTTACTATGGCTCCCAACTCACAAATTATGGTGTAGTCCAAACAGGCCACTCAACACTCTATTTAAGCACTTTTAAAAAAAAAACATGGGAAATTGAGCAGGCAGCTTAATAATGTTGTGGGTTATTTTATGTTGGGAGATGAGAGTTACCTAGGCGGTTAGTCCAATGGGAACCCAGTTTGAGTGTGGCTTCTAAAATATGATGGCTGACTTGAAAGACAATGCAGACAGCAGATTTCAAAATGTAAAAAGAAAACATTTACTAAGAATAATTTTTAATAATAAAACGTTTATCTTTATTAAAACTCACCAATTAATAAATTTAAAGACATGCTTAGCATATTTGAGAAGTTATAGTTAAGAGCAGTTGACAGTTAAGCAGCAGTTAGATCAGTATATGTATTTATTGAAATCATCAATAATAATCATAAAGTAAGAGTTTCCACCTGGAGACTTTTGTCTGGATGGACCACAAAGATCAGCATATAAAAGATCCAGTGGCTTGGTGGATAATCTTTAAGTAACTGGCAAATGTGGATCTCTAACTGCATTTGCCTTTAAGCACTCTATACATTTTCCAGTTTCTTGATGCATTCTATATTTCTGTGGCCAAACCTGCAATGCCATAAATTCAAACAATCTTTGTGATTGCAGTTACTTATATTGTTTGCCAATGAATCCAAAGGTTGTAGTTGATAACAATAATATTTTTTAAAATCTTTTTTATTAAAATTATAATGGATAAAATATATATCTATAAACATAGCATTATTCATACAAAAAAAACAGTAATGGAGTCTGGAGTATCTTTTTATTCTTCTACTATCCCTACCTATGTTAATTTGTTAGAATTATGGTATATTTGTACTTCTAAACCAAAGATGTTTTCTATTTCTATTTTTGCTCCTGATACATACATATGAATGTGTAATTTTTTGTATCAACCATTATCATTACTTAGTATCACCTGTGTGTGTGTGTGTGTGTGTGTGTATTCTCAGTTTTATTTAAATGTCGTCCTCATTGTTTAAAGGATCTTTTTCTATCTCGACGATTATGGTAACCACTAGATGTTAATTATTGATTTTGTTTTTTCAGAGATAGTTGTAAAGGGGGTGCCATTCATTATTAACTTTGTCATCTGTCCACTCTTTTAATCTTTGTGTCAGAATATCTGCCATTTTTATTTCTAATAAATTTTCTAACCATTGTTCTGTCTTGAGAATCTCTTCATTTTTCCACATTTTAGCATATTAAATTCGAGCTGATGTTACCATGTACAAGAGGATCCTTCAGTATTTCTTGGAAACATAGCTATCATTCCCTTGTAGAATATTTAGTAGGTAAATTTCTGGGGACATTGCAAAATCAATTTGAAAGATTTCTAAGATTACTTCATGCACTCTAAACCAGTAATCTTTTGCTTTTTGGCAAGTCCACCATAGGTGGTAAAATATTCCCATCTCTGTGTGACACTTCCATCATTCTCCTGTTCCTGATTTGTAAATTGCTTTTAATTTACTGGGTGTCATACCATCTGCGGAATACTTTGAAGTAGTTCTCTTTAAGATTTTGCGCTACAGTGAATTTCTGAGTCATCTTCCAAGCTGTTTCCCAATGATCTAGTTGGATGGGGTGTCCAATATTTTGAGCCCATTTTATGATAATGTTCTTAATCATGTCTTCTTCTTTTTTAAGTACCAGAATCTTGTATATTATTGCCATCAGATGTGGAGGATTTTCAAACATCAATTTAATCATCTTTAGGATTCCTCAAAAATTAAATTTTTGCCATGAAAACCAAAACAGGACTCATTTTTGAAAAGTACTCTGTTTCCTCTTGCAGTTGTGGTTTGCACACTATAAAAGGAGGCCTTTAAATGTGGTACATAGTAGGCATCAGGGATTCTCAAAGTCCCTGTTCTGTTTTGGCCAAGTTTTGTTTACAATTGAACTGTGCCTTGTCCTTAAACAATTGAACTGTTCCTTGTCCTTGACTGCCGACTGGCAAGGTAAACATGAAAATTTATGTTTGTATCAAAATCCACAAACAGCTCTCTGCAATTGAAGTAAAGTCAGCCTTCCATGTTTGCTATGGTTAGGGGCATAGGACCCCCACAAAAGTGGAAAAATTGCAAATATCAAAATGTGTCTGTGGAAAGGGGGCCAAGGCAGGTTGGGGAGAGCAGGTACTCAGGGTCCAACCCAGATTAGGGGAAGAAGAGGTTGACATGGTGGCCCTATACTTCCTCTCTCTCACCCATCTCCTTCCTTGGGTGTGTTTGGGGGGGGTATTGGGGTTTGTGGTGCTGAGAAATTGGATTGTGAGCCATCCTCAGCTGTTCAGGCAGCAGCTGGTGAAGGAGGAGGAGGTGGGTTTTTAAAGGACTTAGTGACCTGATTTTCAGCCATTGAAAGGAAAAGTTCCCCCAGAAAAGAAGCACCTGAGGTGGGAGGGCAAGGGCTGGAGAAACCCAAAAATAATCAAATCGGTGAAAATCAAACCTGCAAATGTTGCAGCTGACTGTAGTGACTTGTAGCACCACTATCAATAAGAATCACTTTGTGGTATTGATCCCCAGCAGACTTAAGCAGTTTCTCATTCATCAGACCAACATTAACATCAGTAGAAGATCTGTGCTTGGAATGAATAATTTAATTTAAATAATAATTTAAAATTTTCTTTCTTTCCATTTGGTCTATGTTGCTCTGCTCTAGGCTTTGCTTTGCTACTTTTCTTCCCTTTTGTTTTGGGAAAGGAGGAGGCATTGATATGCGAATCTTCTTCAACAAGATGAGTTAAATCTGTATAACTCTTGTTTCAGGTTTGCAGTTCCTTAAATGTTGTCTATTTTGATATTCTATAGTCTCAGTAACAGCATTTTGCAAAGTTACATCTCCCTTGACTTGCAAAGCATTAATTATTGGAGAGTAATATTGTGGAAGATTAGCCAAAAACAGTCCAAGTTTAACAGACTCTGAGATAGATTCTCCAGGAAACTGAAGTCCAGATAAAGTAGTCATAAAATTATTAATGTGCTCATTAAAACACTGAGGTTTGGACAACTTTGTATCCACAAGCCTCATAATAACAGCAATTTGATTTGCAATACTTGGAGAATTAAATAACTTCTGCAGTTTATCCCATATTTCTTTAGCACTTCTCAAATCTCTGATATGATAAACTATACTAGGATCAACTGCTAAGTATATATATGCTGCTGCTCTTTCATCATCCTGATCAAATTTCTCTTGCTTTGTATCTGCTTCTGTGGGTCTTTGTCTTTTCACAGCATTAAATAGACCCATTGTAATTAACTGCATCTGGACATTCCATGACCAGGTTTTATAGTTACTTCCATTTAGCTTTTCATTAGCAAGAAATGGCTTATGATTAGCTGCTGCTATCTTCTATTAATCTTCCATTGTTTAAGCAGGTTAAGTCTCAGCAGCCATGTGATTATTAGATGAAGCACACACACACATAACAGTGGAGTCTGGGCCCATAACTCAAAAACTGTTGGAAAGTAGGAGTTACCTAAGCGATAATAACAGAGTAGCAGAGAAAAGCATTCCCAGTTTGAGTGTGGCTTCTTAAATATGATGGCTGACTTGAAAGAGAAGGCAGAGAGCAGATTTCAAAATGCAAAAGAAAACATTTACTAAAAAAATTATAGTAATACATTAAACTCACCAATTAATAAATTTAAAGATATGTTTAGTGTATTTGAGAAGGTATAGTTGAGAGCAGTTGACAGTTAAACAGCAGTTAACTCAGTATGTATAGTATGTAACACAGTATTTCAGTATGTAAAGTCAGGATGTTGAAAGTGGAATAATCACGCTGTAACAGCCTAGTGCAGAAATGGCCAGAGTGACTGATAGTTGAGAATCCTGTCCTGGCCAAAGAGGTGAGGAAGAGAGAATGCTGTGATTTCCAACATTTTATTAAAATGGACAGATATGAGTATTCTCTCTTTCTAACTCATACACATACACATTACTCCCCTTGGGGAGGACCATAGACTGTGTCTAGGCTTGTAACTTATTTCATGTAAGGTAATCACACATCTTAAATCATATTAGCATCTTGGCAAACATCATTAGGAGGCAACCATATAGTTGTCGATTTATAAAGAATTACTATCTTATACATCACTGTCGCACAATCCCTATAAACTTGCATTTGTAAAGAATACTTTGTATCATCTGCTTTATCTTTAGTAGGCATCCGTATACATTAATTCATAGACGAAGTTAAAAATCTATATGTTCATCTCATCAAGGAAGTTAAACATCCATATGTTTATAGCTTATAATGTAGCCTAACTGATTGTTACAGAAAAAGTTATTTTACTCTCTCTTTTATCAGCGTTGCAAAGGTATTTATCTGCATCAACAGCATAAAACAGCATAAAAGTTGTCAGAGCATCAACAGCATAAAAGCTGTCAGAGACAGCTAGATCTGACCTTGTTGGGGGCTATGTAAAAAGCCTACCTTTCATCTCTCTGGAGGAAGCTTTTATGCTATCTTCAGCTTCTATCTGTCCAATTAGAGACAAATGCAACTAAAGGCCCTTAATGTCAACCAAAATTTTCCTGTCCAATTAGAAATGAGATTCCACAGGATTATGTGGGAAAAGATTTGGTTGTATGAAAGACTTCTGCCAGAGAGCCACAGCTAATCAAGATAGATCATAAATGTGATCATATGACCTAACTTGAGACTGTTCCCTATAGGCGCAGAGGTCAAATGCAAAAGAGGATAGCTGGATAGAAGTTGGCAGTACAGCTTGCATTTCTTTGTATCTTGTCTAATTTTTTGTTGTTCTTGTCATATGCCTTCAAATCCACCCTGACTTGTGGCATCTCTCTCATAGGCCATTTCTGCACTGTACTTCCTTCTGTTGTCCTCCTATCGCAGTCCCGGTAGTGCCTTTGCTGGGAAGAGCGCGCCACACAAATGCTCCCTTCTATGCCCAGCAGACTTCCTGCAGTAGGGAGCGCAAGTGATGTGCATCTTCCTTCCACAACACAGCTGGCCTCTTTCCTGTGTTGCACTGGGGAAGGAAGCATGTGATTGCACTTCCACTCCTTCCGCATGGCTGGTGGTGATGGGAGCATTGTGCGATTGCTGGCACTTAATGGAATTTTTCCGTTAAGTGAATACCCTGCGATCATGATGAGTGGGGGCGTACTGGCTCCAGGACTGCGACAACGTCAGGCACAAGCATAACTTGTGGACCACTGCCGACACATCCTCATCGCTCCACAGCAACGCCATGCAGAAATGGCCATGGTGTTTTCTTGGCAAAATTTATTTAGAGGAGGTTTGCCATTGCCTTCCCCTAAAATTAAGAAAGTATGATTTGCCCAAGGTCACTCAGTGTGTTTCCATGGCTGTGTGGGTATTTGAACCGAAGTCTCACAGAGTACTAGTCCAATGCTCAAACTATACTGAATACCACATATACAAATATCAAATGCTTGTGGTTATCCTTGCTATTGTAGAACTCTTAACATGAAAATCTTTACTGAGGTTTTAGGGTAAGGAGGAAGATTTATTTTTTCTGCGTGTCTAACAAAAAAAGCAAATTTGATTTTCTAAAAGGCTTCTATTGCTAGTTGCAAAATATTGCAGAGAATTGCAGTTAAGGAAGTATTAAAAAAGGTCACAGTCTCAGCATTTAAAATACCTAGAAAACAATTCCAAATTTCCAATGTTGCATTAAATGTCATCTTTAATAAAACTCCACATATATTTATTTTTTAAAGTAGCTGCCAGGAAGATATTCAATTTTCTTCTAAATTAATTTCTTCCATGCATGTGCATATATTGAGTATAAGGCAGTCTGAAAATTTAATGTGAAAGGCACATGCATTAGTGCAGATGATTTATAAATCTGGCTAGTTTCAGTGAGTGCAAAAAAGAAATTACATAGAAAATAAAGAGTGGCAATGAAATAACCCTGGTGACACAACTCTGTTACTGGGTGCATTATAGAAGCTCTCCTTACACAAGAGTGCTGTACTTATTCTCAGGGTGGGCTTTCAAGTTTAACTCCCAACACCCAGGACTTGGGAGTAAGAAACCTTTTAAGAAATTATATCACAGGATCTCTCAGACAGATAAAGATCATTTATCCTGTGAATGATCCTTTTACTTTGTAACTAAGTGGTAAAAGCAGAGTGCTGTGAAAGTTTTAGGGCAATGCTGTGGAAAGTGCACATTTTCTTCATGCTCTCATCTGTTCTAAGTAACCAAATTGCTTTACTGTATTAGTTGATAGGAAAAGATCCAAAGAGGAGCTGATACAGGAATGCATCTCTCTTTGTTGCTATTACCAAGGTTCTGAGCAACCCAGTATCTGTTTTGTATCTCATATTTCAGACATACCCTGATCACTTCATGCCGAGAATAAAACATGACATCAATTGACATTACTTTGATAACTATCTGCATATTGCATGACCTTTTATGTCCATTTTGTGCCTTTCTCTGGGTTACACCCGTGACAGTTGCTCAGTTGATCTGCCGTAGTTGACAGAAAATATGTGTAATATTTTAGTCATCATACCTGAGTATTAAACTAAGGACTAAGCTCTACTCCCAACCAGAGCAGACCCACTGAATCAATTTTATATACCGTATATAGCTGCGTATAACATGACTTTTTTACCCCCCAAAACTTTTCAAAAGTGGGGGGTCATCTTATACGCCAGGTGCTTCCCCCTGCTCAGAAAGGAGCTCCGCTGCTGCCGCCATTCCTGCCCCCCAGAGCTTCCCCCGCCCGGAAAGGAGCTCCGCCGCCAGTTCTGCCCCCCCCAGAGCTTCCCCCACCCGGAAAGAAGCTCCGCCGCCGGTCCTGCCCCCCCCAGAGCTTCCCCCGCCCGGAAAGGAGCTCCCCCGCTGTTCCTGCCCCCCCAGAGCTTCCCCCGCCCGGAAAGGAGCTCCGCCGCCATTCCTGCCCCCCAGAGTTTCCCCCACCCGGAAAGAAGCTCCGCCACTGTTCCTGCCCCCCCCAGAGCTTCCCCCGCCCGGAAAGAAGCTCCACTGCCGTTCCTGCCCCCCCCGAGCTTCCCCTGCCCGGAAAGAAGCTCCGCCGCCGCCAAGGTGAGGGTTCTCAGTCCCACCTTTGTAAAGTCCTCCTTCAGCCATGTGCTCTGCTCCCTTCTCCTTGATACTCTCGCCCACCGCCGAGGTGAGGGTTTTCAGTCCCACCTTTGTAAAGTCCCCGACCAGCCATGTGCTCTGCTCCCTTCTCCTTGATACTCTTTATCTGGTGCTTGTCCAAATTTTATATGGATTTTGCCCCATTCTAAGAGACTGAAATGCCTTTCCTGAGGCTTAGGTTGCTGCCGAGTTTCCCCCGGCCCGCGAGACACTTGCAGGCTCGCTGGGGAGGGCAGGCCCCGGCTCTGACTCTGAGGAGGCTGCCGCCCCTCCTCCCATGTTTCAGGAAGTTTCAGCAACATTCCGGCAGCTGCTGGAGAAAAACTGCCCAGAAAAACATGCCTCTTTCACTTGTCTGGCCCACCCTTGGTAATAGGATACAGGGGTGGGCCAGACAGGTGAAAGAGGCATGTTTGGAGGGAGGGCTGGGCAGGCAGGGAGAGCTGACCTATCTAAGCAGGCTTTGTATACAACAACCTGCCAATCACCTGTAAGGTACCTGGCTTGCCGTGATTGGCTGGTTGTTGTATACTGGGTACCACATTCAGTCATAAGCATTTTGGTGTGCATTGGAAGAGGGGTGGTCTTATACGGCGAGTATATCCTAAACTCTATATTTTTACTGGAAAAGTTGGGGGTCATCTTATACGCCAGTCGTCCTATATGCGAGTATATACGGTATATATATATGTTGATTTACCAAATTCCCATTGATTCAGTGGTTCTATTCCAGTTGAGATTAGCAGTTGGATTTACACTTAAGGGAATAATAATAATAATAATAATAATAATAATAATAATATAAATTTTCCTTCCCATCAACTGGTTGGGCCAATTGCAAGAAATACTCTTAGCATGGGTTGTCAGATGACAATACAGTAGGCCCTCCACATTTATGGGGGTTCGGACACAGAACCCCGCAAAAGTCAAATAACCGCAAATATCATTTGCTGCACTCTCCTGCACCGCTGCAGGCGCGCCCACATGGGTAGTGGGTGGGAGAGTGCAGGAGGGGAAAAGATCTTTTCCCCTGCGCCCAAAGATCTTCCCTTCCCTGTACTTTCTTGTCCCTGTCTGTGCAATCACATGGGGAGCAGTGCAGGAGAGTGAGGGAAAGATCTTTAGGCCCCTTCACTCTATCACTTCCCACTCACATGATTGCGCAGGCAGCAGTGCAGGAGAGTGTGAGGGAGAGTTCTTTAGTCCTTTTCACTCTCCACTAGCATGACCGTGTGGGCAGTGGCACAAGAAAGCAAGGATCTCTCTTGCCTTACACTTTCTTGCCCTCTCTCAGTGCTATTGCCCTGGCTATTGGTGCCCAGGAAGGGGGGCAGAAGGAGGGGAGGCAACAACATTGCAAATAATCAAACCCGCAAAAGTCAAACTTGAGCATATGGGGGAGAACTGTACAGAGAATCTTCTTTTCCCCAGCAGCCTTGTGGTTGTAGAAGATTAGGTGGCCATGGCTTTTCCTGCCCCACAGCTTCCTTGGCTCCTTTCTTCTTTGACCATTATCAGCTGGTCACTCAGGTGCACATTTGTATTGCTTGTGTGTGTGAATCAAGGTCCATTGGTGTGCCTGTATTTAACTAATAACTGCAATTCCCACTCAAATCTATTTTTAAATGAGGGGACTAATCAGAAATAATTTCCCAGCTGAGAGATCTGCAAAACGCCTAATAAAAGTCGGTAGGTTTATCTAGGACTTCATGTTTTGGAAGGAAACAAACTATCTGAACAACCTATGCCAGTTATGAGCTGAGAAGGAGTCTGCCTTGGAAGATGGGCTTTGTGTCAGTTCTAGGCACTAGGGGCCCATTCACACTATACATATGTATGTGTATTTAAAATACACATTTAAAATCTCACTTTGGGCCTTTCTGCCTTATACTGTTATGGTGCTATTATTCCACTTTCACCATATTGTAGAATTCTAGGATTTGTAGCTTAGTGAGGCCAAAGAGCTCTGGCTGAGAATTCTAAAGGCCCCTCCCTAAACGGCAAACTCCAGGATTCCAAAGGATGCTGAAAGTGGAATAATAATACTATAACAGTGTAATGTAGAAAGACCCTTTAACTGCCATGGGTTCATCCTATGAAATCTTGGGATTGACAGTTTAGGGAGAAGTGCTTAAATTTCTCAAGCTAGGGAGCTCCAATGCCTCATGAAACTACAGAGCCCAAGTTTCCCCAGGGCAGAACCATGGCAGTTAAAGTAGAATAATAGTTCCATGATTGTATAGTGTGTTGGCTTGCCTTTCCCGTCTCTCCACATGTAAGATTGGGAAAGAGAGGGAAAGCAGTGGCAGAAAGGACTTGGCCTGATGGGAAGCTGCCCAAGGCCCCAAATCTTTGCATACTCAGGGAATATTTTAGAGGAGCCCTTAGAAAGACTGGATCTGTTCTGAATCAAGATGGAGAAGTTTCAACATTCACAAGTTTGATTGAATCCCTTCCATGAAATTCATTGGGAGCTTAAATTGTTTGCCTTCTGGTCTGTTAAAGAATACATTCCAGACCTACATTCAAGTTGCTTACTGAATCTGTAAAGTTTAGAAATTCTTAATAAATGAAGCATTAAAAAAAAAAGCTGAGAGTTCTACACCCAAGCTATTTTATCCTCTGAGGTGTATTCTGCTACTCCAAAGAGTTATAGCCCCCTTTAGGAGAAATTTCTAGTGTGGGAGCATGTGAGTTTGCAAAAGCAAGTTGGATTTTTAGATTAGCACCATAAATCTCCTTCCCTACTATACCTGTTTTGTAAATACATTGACTAAGAGGCTTCTGTTTTGAGTTTACACAGGCAGAAAAATTGATGCCCTGAGGTAATGAAGCCCACAGTGTTAATGTTTCTACATATCTAGGCTCTTAGCCAGAAACTTTGTGGAGGGCCTCAAGGTAAACCTGGAGAGGCAACATCCGAAGTCAATGGAGAACAGCAAAAGCCTAAACACCAGTAGTGTAATGTGTTTGATTTGTAGTTTGTAAAATTACCAAACAGTTTTAATAAACCACTTGATGTTAATAGAACTAGCAAGTATGTGTCAAGCACTTGTCAGTCATCCCACAGCCAAATCATGTTGGAAGCTGGGAGCAGCTTTCTGAAAGGGAGCACCTTTCTCTGTAAGAAAAGAACTTGGATGAGTCTACTTTAAAATAATGAAAGAGATCTGGGGTGTCCATGAAGGAATGAAACTGCCACTGATCCATGTTTGTACAGGTATTGTGGCATCTTATTCTTTCCAGGCATGGGCAATTGCTTGGGGGCGGGGGCAGAGGCCAACAGACAATATTCACCCCTGGGCTGCACCAGCATCCAGCATGCCGTGTCACACTGGAAGCGATGTCATGTTATTTTCAGCAAGGCTCTGATATAGAACTATGGTTCTATATAGAACTATAGAAGTATGGTTCTATATCCTCCAACATTTCACAGCTGAAAACTGGAACACATGTGGACAAACAATATCATACTGTGGCCATGAAGGCAAAAGTTATAAATGAGGAAGCTAGAAGACTCTGCAGCAGCTTGATTTTGCCAGAATCTGCTGAGAAGGTCAAGACCCACCTCTTCCTTTCTTCTCTCTGCTGCTGAGTTAACTTTCGACCTTTGGACTCAGTTTGCAGCAATGGAAATAAACTGTGCATAAAGGGGGAAGGTGGGAGAAAGAAGAGAAACTGGGACATTCTAAAGGCTGCTGAAAAAAGTGGGATAACAGAGGATTAATAGGGACTGTCCATGCCAAAACTGGGACAATCGGAGAGTATGTGGTTGGAAAGAAGAGAATGGGGCACAGTTGAAGCCAAACTGCTGTGTACATACATGATTCCCATGGTTTTCAGGTAAAACTACCTGAGAATTTTTAAAAAATAAAATAGAGGGTCAAGGGCTGCAACCAATGGACTGTAATTTCCCTACTCTTGTTCTACATGCAACTCCATTATACACCAAAGGCAGAGGTTTGAAAATATAGGATTTGGAACAACAATTCCTGGAATCCCTCAGCCACTGGGGCTTGTAAGCTTTAAAAAAAGGAAAGGAAGAGAAAAGAGTTATAGACTTTAGCATGAGCAGAGTGGCTTATTTTGTTTTATATATAAATGCTTATTTGGAAACCACTTTAATTACACCTGCCATAAGCAATTTTTTAAAAATAAGATTTTCCAGACATTTTATTGTCTGATGTCTCCCCTCCCTTCAAAGCTTTCCACACCTGTGTGGCTACCCAGAGACATACCCTGGGGCCTGAACTATTCTGTATAATTAACTTATATGTATCATCACAATCTGGTGTAAGACTCTCAGTGCCATCGTTCACTCCATGCATTTCACTGCACAGTGCTAGCTGGTGATAGCTTATAGCATCAAATGACTTTCTGTGAGAAAGAACCCTACACACACAGACACATACCAGACTGTGTCAGAGGAGAAGCATTTGAAGAGAAATACCTCAGCTGAAATATCTGAGAAATTTTGACAAAGGTCAAAAGGGGTTCTGTCAACCCAGTGAAATTTCTTAGCAGAGGTGGGTTGGTGGTGGCTGTGTCACATCTGTATCAAGACTTAAATGTTTTATGTTTTTTAAAAAAATACGTAACAGGCTGTGGGCTCACTACATTAGGTTTCTGCTGCAGGATCCTTTGAAGGTGCAATACTTCATCCCAGATCCAGAACAGCAAACTCCACTTGGTTCCTGTTCTTTGAGCTGGTTAACTTTTATTGACTCTGCTGGCGTTCTTCCAGGCCTCTGCCTAGATGCCTGGCGCAGCTAGCAGTAATTAGCCACTTCATTGCAACCAATTTTCTCTTCACTTCAACAGCTATCTCCCCTTGTGGATCCTAGAGCCTCTGCCTTTTATTGGCTACCTCCTGCTTTTGCTCTTTAGAGCTAGCAACTAGAGGGTACAATAATTATACAGATTAATAAATGGCGTTCCGAGCCCTTGAGTCATACAAGTGATGATACACCCCAGACAGACCTCGGGAGTTTTGGCACTTGCAACAGATTTCAGGAAAGGTTCAATCTGTTTGCTAGATGATGTGTTTATACTTTTCCAAGCAGATAATGGTGAACTTCTCATATGTTACCAGACAGCTTGCTGTTTTTCCAAAGGTGGGTGATTATTGTGGTACTGGAGGGACATCTGAAGATTTGGGAGAGATAGAAGACATTCAGAAAGTTTCTGAAAGTGGCTTACCCTTAGGTCAGGAGTGGGCAATGTCATGGGCTTGGAGGGGTCAGTTTTCTCCTCATGGGATTTTCTTAGGGGTCCCACACATGCCCCTACCCAGACAAGTCCTGTTCTGGTTGTGAAAACTTGATATTTCTGGGATGTGCTCTAAGAACAGCCAATTTTCATGTTTTTCCAGGGTTTGATGGATTGCAGGGTATACTGGGGGTAGTAGGACACAAGGTGCCCCATTTTTGTGGTGCTTTGGGTTGTTTGGGGAGATTTTCCATACAAAACATCAACTAGTAAAAAAAAATATTGTGGGGCTTGAGGGTTTTGGCAGCTGCAAATGGAGTCATCAGAACTGCTTGTGGCCCACAACCCACATTTTCCCCACCTCTGCTATAGAAGGAATCTTTAATCTTGTGCATGCTTAGCTGGCAAAAGCACAACTGAACATATTTTTTAGTGAGTTTTATTAATGATTTTTAAGATACATACAAAAAAATCACGAAAAGAAAATTTAGAATTGGAATATTTTCAATCCCTTCAACCACGTTTCCTCCCGTTGTTCCACTATATACTATGACCAACATTTTGTGCTTACTTTATCATACAATCCTTAACCAACTCTTCTTTCATCTCTAGATTTAACAAAAGTTTATAATCTTGCTAATTAAACTTTTATCATCTGAGCACGACTGTTTCTCAAAATTTGATTTTAGCAGTTCAAAACCATACATTTTTAATCAATTTTGAATCTTTCTATGCGTTGAACACTGTGACCTTCTGACATTAATTTTTCAATTGATTTAATCCTATAGTGTTTTTGCTCAAATTCTAGCAGATCTTAATGGGTCACCCATTTTTATTTTGCTGTTGTCTTCTTCCTATAAAAATCCTCTTGTGATGGCACCCACAAGGATATCTGAGGACATAACCTTAGTTTAAATCTATTCCACACTCTTAACTTGTCTCACATAGTGATAATTAGAATTTGCATTCACTTTAACTTTATTGTAGCACAAATAAGTACGTCAACCAAACCTCAGTTCATGCCCTTTTAAATCCAACAATTTCTTATTTGTAATTGTAAGCCAGTCCTTTGACCAAACCAAACAATATCTGGAAAAATATAATTTCAAGTCTCGTAATCCCAATCCCCTTTTATTTTGGCATCTTGTAAAATCTTATATTTGACTCTAGGTTTCTTTCCTTGCCATATAAACTTTGATAAATCACTATGCCATTGTTTAAGTAAGACATCATTGGTCAAAATCAGTATGGTCTGAAACAAAAACATTCTTGATAAAACATTCATTTTGATCTCAGAAATTCTGCCCAACAATGATATTTTAAGTTTTGCCCATCTTTGCAAATCCATCTTAATATTATTCCATGTCTTCATATAGTTATTTTTCAACAACGTACACTTCATGTTTGTCACAGTAATACCTAAATACAGTTGGCCCTTTACATTTGCAGGTTTGATTTTCACAGATTTGATTATTTGCGAGTTTCTCCAACTTCTGCCCCCCACACCTCAGGCACTTCTTTTCTTGGGTAACCTTCCCTCTCAGTGGCTTCACTCAGACTATGCAGCCCTTTAAAAATGAGCCCCTGTTCCTCCTCTTCCTCCACCACCACCAGCTGCCTGGCCAGTGAAGGACAGCTCGCAGCCCAATTTCTTAGCACCACAAACCCTCTCCTGATGTCTCCCATAGCCAAGAAGGAAAGAGTGAGAGAGAGAAAATATGGGGGCATCGTGTTGACCCACCCTTTCCCTCTCCTTTTCCTGACTTGGTTTGGACCCTGGGTGTCCATTCTCCTCACTACTCCTTGACTGTCTTCCTACAGACATGCACACATTTTGATATTTGCAATTTTTCCACTTTTGTGGGGATCCTGCACTCCTAACCCTAGCAAATGTGGAGGCCTGACTGTATTTCACTTTTTAAATCAGTTTTAAATCCTGACTTGTCTATCATCATACTTGTTCTTCCTTACTCATATTCATTCATTGACATCCTTTTTTTTTTGCTTATTTATCTTAATTCCAGATATCACTCCAAATTCTTTTAGTCTCCTCAGCAACATTTCTATACAGTTGACAAGATTTCCTAAAATAATCATTAAATCATCTATGAATTTTTAATATACACATTTCTTTTTTTATTCTTATACCTTTTATTCTTTCATCATGTATTATTTCCCTATTCAGAACTATAAAAGATAAGGTAAACAATAAAAGGGAGACTAGACACCCTTGCCTTCTTCCTTTTCAAATATTGCATGGTTTGCTCAACTCACCAGTAACCAAAATCTGTGCTTTCTGTTCATTATACCTTCTGTATGATAAAATTAACAGAGGCTCATCTTATCTAAATCTCCAATCCCCCCCACCAAAAAAATCCCCATTCATATTGTCAAAAGCTTTTCCAGCATCTAAAAATATAACTACCACCTGTTTCTCACTACGTTTGTCTAAATATTCCAAAATGTCCAAAACACATCAGCTGTTGTCGTGCAGTTGTCTGTTTTGGTAACAATCCAGCTTGATCTTATAGACAAAGTCTTGTGAGATCCTCTTCAATCTTTCTGCTCAAACCATTGTTTTAACAATGCTAAAATCACTGTTTTACAAGATTTTGTAGTCATTATTCAATAATGAAAAAGATCTGTATTTCTTTCTCATTCTTGGGTCCGGACCTTCCTTGAGAATTAAGACTATTGGTGCCTTCTTTCAGGTTTTGAGTATCTTCTCTGTACATAGTATTGGGTTCAATAATTTCTGTAGAGGTAAAAATGACTGTTCTTTGAAACACTTATAATAAGTTGCTGATAAGCCATCTGGACCTGAAGCTTTGCCAGGCTTAATCTTCTTAATGGCTTTGACAGTCACACTCACTGTAATAGGTGCATTTACCATCTGTTTTTCCAGTTCTGAAATCTCTAGAAGATCTTGTTCATCTCGGTATTCATGAATACCTATCTTTGTTAATGGAACTTTTTTGAAAAAAAAAGTGATCCATAGTAGTGGCAAAATGACTTCCTAATATTTACATTATCATTTACTATGTCATTCCCTTTTTGCATCTTCAGAATTAACTCCCCTGCCCCTTTTTCTCTGTTTGTAAACCAACTACCTTCCAGGCTTGTTGGCAAACTAGAAATTCTTCTGCTTCATGTAGCATAACTTCTTCTCAATCTCATTTACTGTCATCATTGATAGCTGTATTTTGTTTTAGTTGAGCACTACCTTATTCATGGAGGACTTCTTCAACTCTGCTTCTTTACATCTTATCTCTTGTAAAAGTAACTGCATTTTTCCTGCTGCTTCTTTTTCAAATTCTATACTTTGTTGAATAAGACAGCCTCTCATAAATGCTTTACTAGCATCCCATACTATTTTTATATGTGTTTTTTCCCAAAATTATCTTCAAAGTACTCCACCAATTCCTACATATTTTTAAAACATTTCAACTTGAAGAAAAGCTTCATACAATCTCCAGTGCCATTGTACTCTCTTCCCACTCAAAATTAAAGTCACAGGATTATGATCTGAGAAGGTCTTTGGTAAAATATCCATTTTTATTACATCATTAGCCAATGTCTTCAAAATCAAAACAAATCGATTCCTTGAAAATATTTATGTCTTTCAAAAAAAAAAAAAATCTTTAGCATTCCCATGCTTAAATAGCCTGGCATCCATCTCCACCAATTTATCATTCAAGCTTTGGGGAATTTTCCTTGTCTAATCTTAATACTTTTCTCAAAAGATCTGTCTATTTGTAGAGAAATCACACAATTCCAATATATGAGAAGCCTCCACTTCATTTACTTCTCCTTTAAAAAAAAAAAAAACTAATTGTACATAGGAGCATAAACCCTCACTGCTAATATTTTTGTGCTAGAGTTATCAATTTGAACCCCTACATACTTGCCCTCTTGGTCTTCAAGTACAATTTCTGGTGACAAATTAGGATTCACATTGATAATAACTACATTTTTCCTCAGAGGTGATGCCACAATAAATTCTTTGCCTAACTTGAGATAGTGTAAATATTTTATATCTCTTTTTCTTACATACATTTCTTGAGGCAAATTATTCATGTTTCAATTTTTCCAGATAGTGGAATATCTTAGGTTTTTTTCAGGTTATGTTTATACCCAGTACATTCCATGTCATAGCTCTCAGATCCATGTCAGGCAGGCAATTTTTAAAAGCCCACATCCTCTATGCCTCTAGTTTCTCCTCCTCCTCCATCAAATGTCTTGTCCTTATCCTTGGCTGAGTCTTGATCTTACACACATTCTTGAACTTGCTCTTTCTCTCATTCTCCATGTTGTTTCAATTCTTTTTTTATATTTCTGTACAGATTTTTTGGCCTTTTATAAAGTGTTCACTATAAATTTTCTTTGCATAAAATTAAAAGAGAAGCATTCCAAGCTTCCCCACCTAAATGGAATTTTATTTGCATTCAAATTATCAATGAAAAAAGCATATTCCCTTCTCTTGCACAAAATCCTAGTAGGTATCTCCTTAAACACCAGGTTCTCAACATGATCCATCTCCATGCTATTCTCAAAATGGCATTACAATACATGATCTCTAGTCCGCTTTCAAACAAAATATATGATCACATCTCTTGGTAAATTTCTCTGTGTAGTTACACATGAAAAGATGTAATAAACATAGTCAAGTTCAAATTCTGTGTTTTACAATTGCTTCTCCAATAAGTTTGCTATGGTGTGTCCCATTCCTTCTCATATCTTTTCATTGACTTCCTTTGGAATGATTCTAAAACATAAACAGTTCTCGCTGTTCCATTAAGAGAAAAGCATTCAAATGATGCTCATGTTCTCTGTCTAATTTCTCTGTTGGAGGCCATTTCTGCACTACACTGCTATAGTGCTATTATTCCACTTTCAACATCCTACAGAATCCTGGGATTTGCAGTTTAGGGAGGGGCATTTAGAATTCTCAGCCAGAAAGCCTTTTGGCCTCAGTAAACTACAAAAACCCAGAATTTCACAGAATAATAGCACCATAACAGTCTAGTGTGGAAATGACTGAGTCTTGTTTATTTATTTCATTTGAGATGCCATCTGTTACATAGACCGTTTTGTTTCTTTCATCTCTGATTTCATTTCTTTCAATTCCTTTTTAAATTCTGCCATCAAGTTCCTTCCCACCTGAGACATTTGCATTTTTATGGACTAGAACTCTTCCACATAATTTGAAACATGTCTTTTGACTTGGATGGTAGATCTACAGATCCTCTTCTTTCAGCTGCTTTTTACTTTGGATCTTGTTCTGGAACTCACAGACATTGTAGTCCCAAACTCATCAAAAGAAGAAGAAGAAGAAGAAGAAGAGGAGGAGGAGGAAGAAGAAGAAGAATTTGAAAGCAATCACAGGAAAAAACAATGTCTGCAATGATTTGTTTTGACCACCAGATGTCATTCAGTTTTCTCTATAAGGACACTATAAAATATAGCTTTTCCGCGCTTTGGAGGGGAAATGGGGCAGTCCGTTACTCACTGGACTGGCACACTCCCCCTGAGAATCCACGTTGGTTCAGAGCTGTCTGTGCCTGCTGTACACACTCTCCGGAGACGAAAATGGAGTCTTCTCGTTGGTGGAGGCTGTCCACCAATCGGAGAAGCTCGCCAACCAGAAGCCCACCCCCAGAAGATCTGCAGACTCACACCGGAGCGAGCCTGTAGATCTATACTTTATAGAGCGACAGGCTGGAGCGCACCGCAATATTGAAAGTCCTTTTTTAATCGGTCTTTCAATAGCACGGGCGACCACCAGTTCTGGGCGTTCCGGAGCGGGCTGAAGTCAGGACAAACAGTAAGTAGTCCAAACCCAGCTCGCCCCCAAGTGTGAATGTCCTTGTGGGAGGATGCACCGGCCCATTTCAAAAATAAAATGCGGAAAAGGCCATAGTCTCATACATTTGAGTCTGGTTTACTTTCGCTTTGGATTCACAAAAATGACCTTGCTGCTATCTTAGTCCCACAGTAAATACAACTCTCTTCTCATACAAATTCTGTTTTATGCAGTCCTTAACTAGTATTTCAGAGTCTATATTTCTTTAGTCTAATAATTAAAAACTTTTCAGATCTCTCTCCCCCCCCCCCGTACTGTGCAATACCAAAGTCATTTACTCACAGAGGCTTGGTCTTGCATGAGAGCAGTTTTGCAAAAGTTAAAAGTTGCATCCACATAGTGAGAAAACTGCTTATAAAGTTCACTTCTTAGCTTTAAGAGTCCTAATTGTTAGAAAGAGGCTTTAGCAATGTTTGTAGCTTTAGCAGCAGGGAGTACACACAATGAAGCTAGCCAGCAACCACAATCCCTCTCCTCTCCACACACAATTGTTCACCACTTACATGTTGATTTAGATCTCCAAGAGAGGATCCCAGGTCACTCTTCTGTTAATCCTCCATGCCCCTTTGTCCAGGGGGCAATTTTCACCAGTTTCCATTGACCAAGACTGGAAAATGCTGCATGGCACATCCCCACATCACAGGAGGTTCGAGGAGGACACCTAGCACACCACCATCTTCTCCCAGAAACTCTGCACAATTGAACATAGTGAAGCACTCACTTGCCTTTCTTTGGCCAAATACCCAAATGCATATTTGGTCAAACACCCTCCTATCTTTTGCATCACGAAGAAGTCAAAGACTGCAATCCTAAACACACCTCCTTAGAGAGCTGGGGATTGAGTATATTCTGCTCTTCTCTGCAAGTATGCTGAAATGTGGGGTGAGAGTGCATGCATTCTTTTGGGCAGCTGGCTAATACACCAAGCAAGTAATCATGTTGATGTCTGCCACCTTCTTTCACCATCAGAGAGCCCTCACAAAGAATAATCAGTAGCATGAATTAATGAACAAGCAAATGAACAAACTGGAGGCACGGGAGAATGCTGGCAACAAGACAGATAGTTTAGAGGCTTGCTTTGCCCCATGTCAGGGATGGGCAATTGTGGAAGATTAGGAATATGCAGTAGCCCCCCAGAAGAATCTGAAGGCTGTACCACCCAGCACAACTCCCTGCAAAAAGAATCCAGTTTTTGCCCCCAAGTGCTCCTAAATAACCTGTGGAATGCAGAGGGCATTTTCTGCATGTTTTTAGGTCTCCCTGCATCATTTAGGCTCTGGAATGGCCTTTTTAACCACAGAACACGAGAAGAAACCACTTTCTCATTATTTTCTCTTTCAACCCTGCCCCCATGCTGGTCCTAAATGGGTGCAGGGGAGGTACAACATGGTAGAGCACATTTTTAGGGGAAAAAAATGAAAATTATTTTGGGGAAAAAATGGGGTGATTACCTCCAGAGGTTCTAGGGGGCCCAAACATTATGGAAATGCCCCTCTACTTTCCTAGAAGACATTTGAGAGCCATAAAAATAGAGCTGGTAGATCACACACAGCTCACCAGCTACTCTTTGCCTGCCCGTGGCCTAGATAATGATCTATATGTTGTCTTTGCCTTCTCCATTGGGCCATGGCACAGGCATGACTGAAGTCACTGCTCAGAGGCTAGACTCCACACAATAAAGAGTTTAACTGGGCAGCGACAGCCCAGCTCTGCACACATACACACTTGTTTTCTCTCTTGAAAAAATGGGGTAGAAGCATGGGACAACCACTTTCTCTTCCCCATCTCCTCCAGCCATGATGTTGTTCACTCTGTGCCTCCCCGCTTAATATCCATCACTACGCTTGCAGCTTGTTCAGCTTCCTCTTCCAAGGCACACAAGGTAGATGCAATAGATAACAGTGATGGCCCTGGCAGGGCCACTAGAACTTTGCCTTGGATTGAAATACAGCTATGCTTCAATGCAAGATAAAACCAGTCCAGCTGATGGCCCAACCAGGAGTGTCATTGCTGGAGCCGCAGCTGCCATTAAGCAGGCTGGTTTTGTTGGCTGAAATGTGGTAGCCACACACAGTTCAATCTGAGATGAAATTAGCCTATCATTGGCAGCCACTCTACTGCAAACCCAGAAGAGAAAAGCCGGTGGCAGTAAACTGGTGGCAGTCGTGAGAGCTGTGAGTTGGCTTGCTGGCAATAGCAGCAAACATGTACATGACTCAATAGTTTCATGGCAAAGGCAGCAAGATTTCCCAGCTATTATTTCCTATATTTCAAATATTCTCCTATTGGTCACTGAAACAGCAATCTCTTCATGAAAAGGAAGATTTCTAGGCTTGGAAAACAAAGATGTGACCAGGTATAAGTAGGCTTTCTGACCCTAATCTCTATACCCCCATCTCAGGCCATTTCCGCACGACACTCTTATAACGCGATGATTCCACTTTCAACCTCCTATGGAATCCTGGGGTTTGCAGTTCCGGGAGGGGCCAGCTGGCCCCTCCCGGAACTGCAAACCCCAGGATTCCATAGGAGGTTGAAAGTGGAATCATCGCGCTATAAGAGTGTCATGCAGAAATGTTCTCAAAACATATGGTCATGGTGTCAAGAAGATTCCTTCTTGATGAGAAATTCCTGTCTTCCTTGGTGTACAAAGTGCGAGAAAGTAGTTTAGGTAGTCCTCAGTGGCACCCTTTGAGGTCTTGGGGATATTCAAGGCCCTATTCCAGGATCATAGAGTCTTAGCACACAAAGCTATCATAGGAACAAAGAAGCTGGGAGAAATGTTTTTGGAGGTTTTTAAATAAAAAGTTTACACTTCACATTTACAATAAAAAAATTAAAAGTTTGCTTGAATAAATGAGGATATTAAATAGCATGTCCACCAACTGTTTCATTTGGGTAGAGACAGTCCCAATTAAACCTCCATCATCCCAGCTGTTAAATTGATTTTAAACCGTCCCAATTTCTCTTTGTTCCTCCTTTCTCCCTTTATCCTGAGTGTACTTCAATTGCTGCAAACAGAATTCAAAATGCAAAAGTAGTTTGCACTCATTTAATTCAGCAAGGCAGAGAGGAAAGGAGAAGTAAAATCTTGTCCTTCCCAGTAGGCTTAGGCAAAAGCAAACTGTTCCGCTTTCTCCTAGGCCATTTCTGCACTACACTGTTATAGTGCTATTATTCCACTTTCAACATCTTGTGGAATTTTCAGGTTTGTAGTTTCTTGAGGCCCAAGAGCTGAGAATTCTAAATACTGCTCCCTAAACTGCAAACCCCAGAATTCCACAGGATGTTGAAAGTGGAATACCACTTTAATAGTGTAGTGCAGAAATGGACGTAGCTTTTATGGTCTTTCTCATTAATAATAACTTTTGTGGATGTTTTGGCCAAACATTGATGTTGTTTGGCCTCTTAGGTGTCTCAGTTTTAATCTGAAGAACTGTAGACATGTCTCAAGGTGTTCAGCAGAAAAATGATTTATTGATAAAAAGCCCAACATGTTTCATCCTGCAAATGCTCTCAGATGTACTCTTCAAGAGCTATATAAAAATCATAAAACGAGACAACAAATAAATACATAATAAAACCATGCACAATTCTACAATGTATGAAAACCATTATTATATTTGTAGAGTGCCTGGAGCCTGTACATACTTATTGGAAATTTAACTTCAGAAATTTCTGGAGCTGAAACTCTCATGCCATTTACTGGACAAAAAGCAGAAACATGTGAAGTAAGACTTTTTTTTTTTTTTAATGTCAGTAGATGGTGAGGGAAAGGTTTAACTAGGTACACTTCAAGATAACCAGGCTGAAGTAAAGGGGACTATTGGAAAACTCAAAAGAAATTTATAACAATTGGAGGAGGCCAAGATCTTCCCTTAGGCCTCTGAGAACCAAAGATTTTAATTTTAAAATTCGCTCTACCTCTTTTCTTATCAAATTCTCTTACTAACAGTATCCACCTTTTCTATAGTCCAAAATCTAAGGTCTGTTGTAGTAGGATGTTGTTCCAAGAAATTACTCACTAAGGGAACACCTGTTTTGCTGTTTCTTATGTTACAAAGTTGTTTCCAGTCTGTTTCATGACAGGTCTGGTGGTTTTCCCCACACGAGTCTTTAGGTCTTGCACTGAATGGGGCAGATAACAAAACTGCTGCTGCAACATGTAACTGCAGTAATGTGTAATGGTACCTCTGCAGATAGCCTGTAAATTCAGTCATGTTGGAAGTGTCCCTGCAGTAGACACAGTGGCCACAGGGATGGTGTCCCATGGGTCTAGTTACACTTATCAGCAGTCGTGTCATTAAGCTGGTTCACTCCAATGCAAACTGGTTGGTAAAATGGTTAAAATAGTTTAGTCTGGAGATGCTAAAAAGGGAGTCGGGAGTAGTGAAGGGAAGCAATGAAGGGGAGGAGGAAGAAGAGAATGGAGCAAAGGAGAAGGGAAGTGAAAGGGTCAAGGGGACAGAAGGACTGGAACCTCTGGATGCAGATCACAGTTAATTATTTTGATTAGACTGTTGTTTAATGTGTGTTTCTGTTTCTTGAAACATCCCTGATGTTTTCTAGTTCTTTCAAAGGAAATCAGAGGCTTTTTCTGACAACCTAATATATTGCACTCTATACCAATGTGTGCATATGTGTGTTTTAAATAGAACCCTGTAAACTGTGAGTAAAATGACTAAAGGTGAGACTACAATTGAGATAGTTGGACTGTGGACTTTCTCTTTATTTTGAAATTCAGAATGTAGTGTTTGAGATGCCAGGTTTTGCTACCCAATTTGGGTGGCAAAGCATGCTGCATTGCAGGTTGCACCACTGAATTTGGGAAAGGGGTTGCTAAACACCAGTTTTTCTTAGAGATACTGGAGTACAAAAAGGGCTCTCATCCATTTGTGTACTAGGTCCTAGAATAGGATAACCTGTTTCTTTTCTCAAATAACTGTGTGTGAACTGTCAAATGCAATCTGCTTTGTAGGCAAGTATTTGAAAGGGGCAATTTGTTCTCTTATCATAATAATAATTCTATACACATCTCAATATTCCTACTACACTAGTTGGGGATGGAGATGGAGGAGAGTGAAATGTGGTAGATTATGTCTGTTGCCACATATGAACATCTCCAAGCAATCAAATTCATTTTGGTGGTAGATTTTTTTAAAAAATTGAACTAAGAAATACAAACCACCCATTTTGCAGGTTATGAAAAGGAAAGAGGTGCATTAAAGCCTGTTTATGGACTCAGGACTGAAAATGAGTAATGAAACAGAATAAAAACATCTGGGCACTGTAAAGACCTGTGTCTGCCTTAAATTATTGCCACTGCACATTTATAGATCACCTATGTGGCACTTATTCCTACTTCTATAATCAACTCTCCTCCAGCTTATTTTGCCAGTGCAGGGTTTTCCAAAAATATTGCATTCCTCTGTAGTGTTAGTATTTGCATGTAAAATAGAACTGGCATACATACTGGAGCCAGCAATGTCCCTTTTTATTTCTCAATACCCTTGTTAAAATGTTATTCTCTGAGAATGAAGCTGCAGCTGTGCCTAGCAGGCATAGTTAGCATTGCCTGTAAGTTGGCATGATTTATTGATTATTTGGACTTCTCTCCTCTCTCTGAAGCTCATGATAGGCTGCAACAATTGTGTAGAAAATGAAGCATGGAAACAACTCTTTAAAACTTAGGTATAGTTCTCTATCAGCTATTTAATTAACTAAGTATACTTAACTAAGTAACCTCTCCGGGCCTGGCTCCCGCCCCCCGCAACCTGATGGAAATGTCATTCACCTAGGCTTTGATCACTGGTAGAATGGACCTCCATCTTCCCATGCAATTGATGCCTGGTAAAGTAGGTTGGTGATGAAGGCCATTTCCACACTACACTGTTATAGTGCTATTATTCCACTTTCAACAGTCTGTGGAATCCTGGGAATTGTAGTTTAGGGAGGGGCTTTTAGAATTCTCAACCAGGGAGCTCTTTGGCCTCAGTAAACTACAAACCCCAGAATTCTACAGGATGTTGAAAGTGGAATAATAGCACTATAACAGTGCAGTGCAGAAATTCCCAAAGTTATGATGATGGCCGTAGTGTTACAATCATGACTAAGAAGATTTCCATAATGTATCTGTATTCATGATTGCTACTTAGTCACAATTGTGATCATAACACCCACCACCACCTACTTTACTGGATATCAGCTGCATGAGGAGAAGGAAGTCCATTCTGCCAGTGACTGCAGCATGTGTGAATGATGCTTCCATCAGGTTTAGGGAGGTTGGGTGATGAGAGGTTACCTAGGCCCTTTCCTCATGGCGACAGCATTCCAGCATGGAGATGCGAGAGGAGTGGGACCACAGTGATGCTTCTGCATGTTGTTGTCATGGTCTCATCCTTCTTGCATCACCAACTGGTGTGAACGTGGGCTATATCAATGAGAGAAAAACTCCATCAATGACCGCCAATTGCACAAACCTTCTGTTTCAGTCAGCCATGCAGAAGGGCCAGAAATGTGATCTACATGCTTCCTCCTCTACTGCAGCATAGGAAGAAGGCCAGGTGCACTCTGGAAGGACAGAGCATGTCTCTTGCACTCTCTTCTGCGGACAGCCGTTCAATATTTTTCTTTTGCTTTTTGAAGGATTTTTGTGAAAAATTCATTTTTTTTTTTTGTGCCAAACCCAATTTTGCTCAGGCTATTTTGTACAGACAAATGTTTTGTCGAAAGCCTCTGTGGAGAGAGAAAGGTGAATGGGTGGGTCTCCACAGAGAAGCTTGTTCTGTTTTCCTTTCCTTCCATTCAGTTCTATGTGCTGAAGCTAAGTCACAGTGGAGAGGATGTAACATATAACTCTCAATTCAGTCAGTGAAATATTTATTTATTTATTTATTTATTTATTTATAATTATCCTGCCTCGTTCTTCCAATGTGGCTTGAAATATTAGTTAAAAGAGAATATAGTTAAAATATATAATATGATTTTTTTGAGATTTTTATTGTTTAATATATCAAATAATATATTTTTAATTTTAAAAAAATTAAACAAAGAAGCCAATTAAAATGTTAATTTAAAACAGTTAAAACTACATTCGAAATATAGTGAAAAACACAGGAGACCCCATCTAAAAAGTCCTTCTATCCTGAAATACTGTTTAAATAAAAAGGCTCTGTGCCTCCAGATGAAAAGAGAGCAAAGAAGGGCCCAGATGAGACTCGTTTGGGAGGGAATTCCATGCCCTTACTGGAAGAGCCTGTGAGGGTGGTGGAACCCAGCAGAAGCACTGCCTCAAAGATCATAAGATTCAAGTAGGTACATATGTGTGTGTGTGGGAGGGGTAAGCTTGGATAGTCTGCACTTAAGCTGTACAAGGCTTTATGGATCACAAACAGCATTTGAATTGTGCCTGCAAATGAGCTATTGGCCAACACAGCTGTTTCAACAAGTTATATGTTCCCTATAACTAGCCCAGTTAGTGCTCTAGCCACGGCAATTCAGCCTCCTGAACTTTCCAAAGGCAGTACCATATAGAATGTGTAAAAGTAATCCAATTGGAAGTAGCCAATTTTCATTCTTGTTCTGGTGATGAATGACTACAATTTGCTCTTCTTAAAGGAAAGAATAAAGCACTTCACTTGAATGCATTATCAGATAGGGCAAGTGTAGTAGCTGGTATACCCAACACTGTACTCTGCAACAGAATGGACCTTCCTTCACCCACACAGTAACATCATAATGTGATTACATCACTATATATATATATATATATATATATATATATATAAATAAATTATTAATACGTGAAGATGCTCTGAACCAATTTAGCTTTGCTCATTGAATCTGTAATCTATAGATGCCATACAGATTACAAAGGCATGATAAAGCAGAATTTATATGCTACATTTGGATTCACATCTACTTAACCTCAAATGCTTTCCAGCTATCTATACTTTGTAGTTTGGCTAGGCCTATAGCTTCTAGCTCTGTGATGCAGAGCAAGCCCTGTTTTCTTTCCAATAAAAAAAACATATGAAATTGGTTCTTGTTTTCACTGATTTTAATTTGCTTAATATGCTAAAGGGCACACTCACTGATACACGACTTCTCTGACAGTTATTGAAACCCTAGTCCAAACAAAAATACCACCCACCAAGATCATGGAGGAATAAAAATCTAGCATCAAGCCAAGAAATACAACATAAGACACTCCCTATAAAGAAATCCTCACACACAGCTAATTTATTGGTTGTGTCAATTGCTAGGCAAAATACTATTTTATTACCCAATTTTCAAATTCTAATTTGAACTCTTTGAGAGTTACATACCCAAAAGAGAATTTTCTTCTCCACTGCATTTGTATACCAGTTTCCTGAACCAAGGGCACTAGAACAGACATTCTTCATGAATGCCCCACGTTTGTGATTTCCTTTCTGTTGGAAATTCCAAACATTATCTAAGAACACAATAGAGCTTTCCTGTTTGGGCTGGTTTTTAAACTGATGTCGGGGACATTGCCTGGCAATGTTATTTTGTTAGGAATCAGTGACAATCTTACACTAACGTTTTATAGATTATGTGAATTATCAGTTTCCTCCATTCCTCACACACAGCAGACATCAAGAGCTAGTATAACATAACAACCCATCAAGTATTTTAGGTAGGATATCCCATCACCTGACCATACCATCTTTGCAGCATTGAGATAATACTACCAATCTCCCTGACAGAGCTATTGTGAGCATTTCTATGTGTGAAACATACAGGACATTTGACATGTACTGCAGGAATATGATGTATTCATAACAAGGGAAGCTTCTGCTTTCCTTGCTGGCAATGTGTGAAACCTTCAATATCCCCAATTGGCAGTGTGTGAAACCTTCAATATCCCCATGGCTATTTCTTATGAATTGCTGTTCCTCTGATTATTTCCAGCCTTATCATAAATGCACAGTATTACTGAAGGCAAAATGAGGCAAGACATAACTTCATTTTTCCAGCATGACAACAGACAGGGAGCTTTGTTTTATTTTTTAAGTTTCAGAGAGAGAGACAAAGAGAGCAAATTCATGCATTTTTCCTCTTGTAACTAAAAACAAATGAGCAAAACTGTTCAAGGGATGGGAAGAGAATTAGCTTAATTGAACCTAATTCCCATCTTGAAGCACTGATTGACTAGCTTCCTGCTAGCACCCCGGCACCCAACTGCTACTAATCACTGTTGCCCATTCAGAGTGCTTGTCAGATTGTGGCTGCATGTAGTGCTGAGCTACTGCTCATCAGTATTCATCTTTCATGTTGATAAGCTCGTTGTCCATACATTGCCAAGCTGTTGTTCAACAACCTGCCCTAGTCCAACAAAAAAGCCAGTAGCTCTTTTCAGGTGTTGTAGATCAAACAACACCTCACCTGGAATACAGGGTCCAGTTTTGGGCACCACAATTCAAGAAGGATATTGACAAGCTGGAACATGTCCAGATGAGGGCAACCAAAATGGGGAAGGGTCTGGAAGCCATGCCCTATGAGGAGAGGTTTAGAGAGCTAGGTATGTTTATCCTGACAAAAAGAAGGTTAAGAGGAGACATGATAGCCATGTTTAAATATTAGAAGGGATGTCATGTTGAAGATGGAGCAAGCTTCTGCTGCTCTAGAACACAGCAATGGATTCAACCTACAGGAAAAGAGATTTCATCTAAATATCAGGAGGAACTTCCTGCAGTCAGAGCTGTTCAACAGTGGAATATACTGCCTCGGAATTTTGTGGAATCACCTTTTTTGGAGGTTTTAAAGCAGAGCTGGATGACTATTTGCTGGGGGTGCTTTGAGGGTTTGTTCCTGCATGGCAGGAGGTTGGACTCAATGGCCATTGTGGTCTCTTCCAACTCTATGTTTCTATGATTCTATGAAATGTAAGGAAGAGGAGTGCCGTGGTGCCAATGCTTTGTAGTTATTTCCATCATTCTCTATACATGGACAACCACAGTTCTGAAAAGTGGAGCCTCCTGTGTCTGTGGAAAATCAGGGCTTCAACTCACATAGAGAACCTCCATGGGCAGCACTCTCCAATACAGCCTGTTGCCCTCCAGGTATAAGAAGCTGACAGAAACAGAAGAGAAGGCGGCAGAGCTAATTATACTCCCCTTCCTTACACATTTCATCTATAATCATAGCTAACATGATATATAAGCCATTGCTTTCTTCTAAAATGATTGTTAGAAATCCACTGGCATTTTAAAGAATACCACAAAAATATTCAATTTTCATTTCTGGGAAACAAAAATTGTGATTATTTGTAGAAAACCTTGAGGCCAAGCCCTTGTCAAGTGAAACTCTTATTTGAGAAGTGGGACTACAGATTTGCTTAGTACTGTGGTAAGAATCATCTCCTGGTTTGAGCTTCTGTACTCGAAAAAAAATCTATTGCATTTATTTAAACATAGGACAAGTTGTAACCAAGGGAGTCTGTTTTTTGTTTGTTTGTTTGTTTTTTTAAGTGCAGCTTGCAAGTCTGGACAACATCAGCATATGTAATCACATCAGACACAGTTTAGCTGAGCTGAATAAGGGCAAATAATGAGATGTTCCAATAGCAATAGTTTTGTTTCGAACAGCTTGGCTCTGTGAGCCACATTATAAGGATGGAAAAAAAGGAGGGAAGGTACAAGAAATGATGTTTAAAATTATAGGTTTTAGCCCCTCATGCTGCTTCTTCCAGTAGATCTCCTTTCGTCCAACATGTAATTCACACATCCCCTTCCTCCATGCTCTCACATGACATTCCCACTTGGGAGCTATGACAACTTCCTGAGATGGAGAAAGAAAGAAGTTCTATTTTGAACAAGATGGAAAGGACAGGAAGTGCAACCCCCCCCACTAATGCCATATCTGAAACCACTCTAGAAAAGACCAGTTCTGAAAAACTGACACTTCCTTTAGTCAAAAAGACAATCTATAACATTCATGCTTTCCCAGCAAAGTAGTTTAGTCTTGCTGTTACCCTGTGTTTTGGGGGGTTCCCAGGAGGGGCACCCAGATTGCCAAATAAAATACCAAATTGGGGAAATTAGTTGGAACACTCTTTTAGCTAGTGAGAGGCAGGGTAACTTTGCAAGGATCTTTAAACCCAATGTATACAGCGGCGGATCAGAGAGCAGCTAGATAAGGTTTTCCAAATACCAGACAATTCTTTATTAAAGACAAAAACACGAAGGACAAAACATAAACTAACTAGCTGAGAAATAGAAATGGAGGTTTGTTTGGGAAAGGCAATACGACACCTGGTCTCGTAGTCCTGGAGAGAAGAGGGGTTCCGGGGGAGAAAACTCAACCTGGGGAGCTGAGGGGAGTCCCTTAGACAACCGGAAGCAAGGCGGGATGGCAGTCCAAAGTGAAGACCATTTGAAAGTGAGGGGTTTTTATAGGGGAGTTTGTGCCTCTCGGCTATGGCAAGCCAGGTGAGAACAAAAGGAGTTCTGGTGCTGGACAAAGGATTTGGAAAGGTCAAATTTAACATGATTGGGTTTACGTCTGAAGACAATAGCGTGGCCCAACATAAAAGAGTAGCTCGGCTGAGAGCCGGGTGGCTATTGTGGAGTTTGCGGCTGGAATTCCCTGAAGCTGGGAGCGGAGTTTAGGCTGCTGGCCTCAATAGAGTCTGGAATGTAAAACCATTAGTGGCCGCAGTCGTGTCCGTGCTTGTCCGGAGGACCTCGCAAACACGTGGAGTGTGGGAACTGCAAGCCAGTCCAGCCCAGGCCGAATTGGTTGATATCAAGATGATATCTGGGGGTCCTCACCCAGGGTGCCATACCAGAAGTAACACTGCAGCCGAATAGGTAGCCCCCCGCCCCAGTCTTTAATACTTCTATGTATACAATGGTGGATATCATGCAACACTCCAGAGGTTATTAGAGTGCAGTTTCCAGCATTCCTCACTATTGGCTATGCTGGCTCGGTTTGCTGAAAATTGAAGTCCAATGACATCTGGAGGACTGCATGATTCCCATCCCTGGTATTGTGCATGTGTGAATTACTATGGAAGGCAGAGACATTTTAGTGAAATTTATTCTCAGATAAGTCCCATATGCTTCCAGCATTGAAAATGAAGTGCTCAGGGAAAGGTACAAATCCTACTAATTATTCTAGCATCTTTTGGTCCATGTCCTTTGTACAAATGTTGCATTATTTGAGCACAATGTGCAACCTTGTATATGGTGACCCCATGCTTGTGCTGAAAACTGAATTTCATGCATGATAGCAGGTGCAAATTGCAAACTGGCCGTATTCAAGGACAGCAAATAGAGATCAAGGCTCATGATTTCCAAATACTATTCCCATGGCTACCATAATTCTGTTATAATGACCTGAACAGGATCAAGGTTTCATCTTCCTTCATCATGCCAGCTAATCATGCTAAAGCAAAACATCTATAATTTCTGCATGGTGAGCAGACATTATTGTCTGAAAGCAGGCATTCCTAAGAGGCTAACTAATCCCTCAGAGACAATTAACCTTTCAAACTCCGTTAAAATTCATGTAGCATTTAATGTTTTCCTCACAAGCCATAAGGAAATCAGCAGCCTTATCATAATGCATGTTCCTTCCCCTAATTTTTTTTTTATAAATTATGGACAAAAGCCTTTGCAAACATAGCATTATTCAGTGTGTGTCAATTTTTTAAAGTAAAGGTACTAGATATATAGATATTACCAATGAGTGAAGTCACCAAATAAATATTAGAAAGATCTCTCACTTTAGTAGTGTGTTCTGATCTTGCACTCCTAGTAGGACTTTTGGGGGCATGGTTTTGGGGAAAAAAAGAGACAACAAAATAGCATGTCATCCTAGGAAACAGCCATGAGATAATACACTGCCTTCTGTTTATACTTTGGTTGACATTTATATATCTTGATTCTCTGACTCCAGCACTCTCCCTCTTTCCTCCACTGATACTTGTCTTCTCCAGATTCTGTCCCAAATACTCTGTTCCCCAGCTCTGCTCTTTCCAGACCTTGGAAAATTTACTTAACCTAGGTAACATATTATCCCTTGTTGTTACCTTGAACATTTTTATGATGAATTAACATTACTACAGGATTTGAGTGTTAATATGTTAGTAAAACATTACACGTTATTTAAAAAATGATGATGTAATGATGGAGAAGAAGAGGAAGGAGATAGAAAAATTGTCCAAAAGGACCATTAAAAAACATTTGGGAAGTAATAAGTAAACATTATTCCCCTTTCCAGTTACATGCTCATGATAATGTTAAAATGTGGAAAAGGGTGTTTTTACCCCCTTGATATCCTCAAAAATAATGTGTTATGAGTATCATTGTTACTTTTAATATTGTTACTTCCTCTGGAAATCTTTATTTCCTGGCTATTCCACATAGGTATTTCTATGCCTACTAAATACCAGCTAAAAGTCTGCTTCAGACCTATTAGGACACATTCAAAATCCTAAAGCTTATTGGCTGACCAGGAAATAGAGCTGTGCTTTATGCCACTGTTTAGCCCAGAGCTTTCCAAACTGTATGTTGTGACACACTAGTGTGTCGGCTGCAATGTGTAGGTGTGTCACACGAACATAATGGATGGAAGGGCTGTTTCTTCTGCACCACTGCTGCTCCAGACCAAGGAAGACCCCCATGGAGGGCGGCGGCAGTGAGCCAGGCTTGGGCGGAGGGGCTGCTGCCTCCATGTACTGAATTACTTACTGAATTACTGTGTCGCAAAATGATGCATGTATAAAAAGTGTGTCACCAATATGAAAAATTTGGAAAGCTCTGGTTTAGCCCCATCCCTGCTAGAATTTGCTGTTGTGTGCCTCCAAGTCCTTTTCTTTTCTATGACGATCATGAGATGAACCTATTATGGAGTTTTCTTGGCAAGATTTGTTCAGAGGGTGTTTGCCTTTGCCTTGCTCTGAGGCTTGGAGTGTGACTTGCCCAGGGTCACCCAGTGGGTTTCTGTGGTTGAGCAGGGATTCAAGCTCTGGTCTCCAGAGTCAAAGTCAAGTGCTCAGATCACTACACTATACTGTCTGCTAGAGTTATTGGACAGAAAAATGGTTGTGTAGAAAAGAGATTTCAGCAAATGTTTCTGGTCATGTACCAGGCAATACCTGCACCAGTTTTTAGTCTAGTAACCCTAGGTCACATATGTAATCACATATATGATCTAGCCCCACCCATGTATTTATATATTAATTTAGTTGAAGAATTTCTAAGGTACCCATCATTCTTATAGATTTCATGGGAGAATACAGTAATAAAAATCTGATGGAATTAAAGTAGGTAATATTTTCTCACACCATCCTTAACATAACTTAGAAGCACTTAGAAGAGTCAATAAAACCAAATTCAAAAGACCTGGTCGTATTTTTAAAATTATTTGAGATATTTGATTACTGCCCTTTGAGGCAGTGACTCCCAAGGTGATTCAGAAAGCAAGAAGTTAAAACAATGAAATGTGAAACAATTAATTAAAATATGAACATTTAAAATGGCTCCAGCAATAAAAAAAAACAAAACAGAAAAGTAGAGATTGTTCTACATTTACTTAGAAGTTTCATGGAAGAATAATGTCTTTAAAGCCCATTTAACAAAATCCAGCAAGGGTGCCATGTGGGGTAGGCAGTTTTATAAGGAAGAGGTGAGCACAGAAAAGTCCCTCTTTCTTGTGCTAACCTGAAGACAGGACTGAAAAGATGTCAGCACCACTCAGAGTTTCTTAGGAAGGGCATCCTTAAATGAGGGCTTCAGTACAGAAAGGCCCCTGTCCTTGGCACAAGCCCAATACTTCACGAACTGATGGTATTCTGAAAGAGTCCTTTTTCTTAAGGTTATACCACACAGGAAGGATATTGAACCTTCTGAAGACACAGATCCATCTGAAAGCAATGGATCAGTGATGAAGCCCTACAAATTCAGTGCAGTTTTAACTCACAATACTAGTTGTGGAAACTCAATCATCCCCATCTCTTGTGTTCTCCTCTTCCAAAACTTCTCTCAAAAATCTCTCCTCAAGTGAAGCTCCACTCTCACAATTAAGTCCCTTGGTGAGTGCTGGTGGCACAGTGATTGAATGCCAGTACTGCAGCCACAAGGTTGTGAATTCGATCCTGCCAGGTTCCAGGTTGACTCAGCCTTCCATCCTTCGGTAGGTCAGTAAAATGACTAACCAGCTGGTTGGGAGCAATTAACTAACACATTGTAAAGCACTTAAGAGAGCACTTAGCTAATAAGCGGTATAGAAATACACATGCTATGGTGAGAAAACATAGCTTAAGAACTGGTTTCAGAGGGAAGCACAGTCAGGGATGTTCACCTCTCTGTTGTTCCCCATCCCACCTTGTAGAGATCCAGTATCATATCTTCCAAATATCCCGGTTCGGCAGGGACAGTCCTGGTTAATCCTCTGTCATCCCACTTTTACAACTGCTTTTAAAATATTCCAGTTTCTCTCTCTTCCTCCCACATTCCACCATTTGTCCTCAGCTTATCCAGTTGTTGCAAACTGAGTTCAAAATGTAAAAGTAATTTGCACTCAATTAACTCAGCAGGGAAGAGAGGAAAAGAGGGGCAGAATCTTGCCCTGCCCTATAAACTCAAGGCGAACATGAACTGTTGCAGCCTTCCTGGCTGGTGTGTTATTTCTAATATTTAACTTTTGCCATCTTGAGCACACTTTGACGTTGCTGGATCACACATGTCCCAGTTTTCATCTGTGAAATGTTGAAGTGTATGTAGTATGACTCTATACCCACCTCAAAAATATACCAGGAAACTGAATAAAAATACAGGACACCTGGGGCAGGGGGTGGGGAGTGAGTGGTTAGATAACAAACCTCAGGAGGAACTGGAGTGATCACTATTTGAAGAAATGGTCCCCTGAATTTCACATTAGCATGTGTGTGTTTGTACACATGCACATGTGCATTGGCATGTGCACACACCTATGGGTTAACATATAAGGAAAATCATGAGAGCTGACTCCTCTTTGAAATATTTCAAAGGCTTTACTCTGGGAAGTGTAAGGAAAGAAATGAACGTGGTGAACCATTAAATTTTTATACGTTATTTAAAATGTAATAGGTCTGGTGACATTCAACATTTATGATATTACAGTGTGGACTAGATAATAACAGGCTACTTAAAGAGGAAAACAGTTGATAATGGATATAAGACCTGTCCATCACTGCCACTTCTGTCTGCCTGTAATCTGAAACCAAATCTGGCTCAAGCTCATGGTTGCTAATGGGAAAAAGAGGCTTGTCTTAGCAAAAGCAGACACAGCTGGGCCCTTTGCAGACATTCTGTCATTTTGCTGAGGAAGGCTTGGCAAGTGAGACCTTTAGGGAGACGTCCAAAGGAAGCCTTCTCAGCTTGGGCTCTTCCTGCAGCCATCCAAGTTGACTTGCTTTTGTTTATCTAAAAATTACTCAGATAGATATGGACAAAAATATTTGTCATAGGGTTCCCTTCCCATGTTACGTCTAAAGGAGGCGAACTCCAAACATGGAGAAATTCTGAGTTGAGGGTAATTTAAAAGAACCAGGGTGCAATCATTTAACGGTCTCAGGGGCCCTTTCACATTAGACTGTGACACATTAGACTTTGATTCCACTTCAGTTACCATGGCAGTATTCTATGGAATCCTGGGGTCTGTAATCTGATGGAACACTAGAGCTCTCTGGCTGAAAATTCTAATTATCTCTCCCTGAGCTGCATATCCCAGAATTACATAGGATGGAACCATGGCAGTTAAAGTGGAATTATAGTGCTATAACTGTGTAACGTGAAAGGGCCCTGGCTTCTACACCCTCAGTTCTGTCTGAACAAAATGACGCAGAGAATGTAGGTTTGCCACCAAATACAAAGGTCCGCATCTCCTCCCTCTCCCCTTGTCTGGCAAAATTTAGTGTGCAAATCCAGACTACAGAATTGTGGCAGTTCAGTGGGGGGATCATATCTGGCCACTGCTGTCAACCCTCACCTCCTAGCCAAAATAGTGAGGAATACTGAAATTTGTATGTGAATTCAAACAGTCAGCCCTTCATACTCGTGGGTTTAACTTTCATAAATTTGAGGATCCATTCCCTCTCTTCTCTTCATCTGGGACCACCACTCCTCCCTCAGATCCTCAGACCAGGAAAACTCCACTGAGTTTTAAAGACACCATCAGCAGCCTCCTGCCATTCAGTGCCTCACCACACTTTTCTTCCCACCTCCTCATGCCTCTCTCCATTCCTAACAACAGGAACCCCTAATTTCTCTTCCTGCACACATTGGAAACTTCAGCCTCTCCCAGATTCTCAGACCAGGAAAACTCAACCAGGTTTTAACCTTCTCTTTCTCCCTGCCTTTGTTCCCAGTTGGATGGGGAGGAAGGGAAGGGTTATAGCAGTAAAATGTTTATTGGGAAAATTAATTTGTTGATTCTGGGTAGGGCACTGATGGTTTTATATTAATTGCTGGAATAATTTTTTGCATGTATATTTTTCATGTTAATCACTACTAAATTAATTTTTTTTTAAATAAAATGAAAATGAAAGTGGTAAGAGGGGACTCGGAAAGGGATAGACCTGTCGTAGCTGGGAAAGCTTCACAAATACATATAAAATCATTAAGAACAAATGATCAGTAGAGGTGTGAATCACTGATAAAGGTATATATTGAAAGCTAAAAGAACATGTGTGAAAGATAGTCTGGAGGAGAAAGGCAGAATGAATGCCATCCATCTGTCCCAATTTGACAGGGACATTCCCACATATCTTTTGTCGTAACACTTTTCACCTGCTCTTAAAATGTCCCAATTTCTTTCTCCTCTCAGTTTTTCCTTTGTCCTGAGCTTACTTCAGTTGGTGCAAACTGTTTTCAAAGTACACAAGTAGCTTGCACTCAATTAACTTAGTGATGGGAGGAAAGAGAGGGGATAGAATCTTATCCTTCCCAGTAGGTCCAGGCAAAAAAAAACTGCTGCAGCCTCTCTTATCTTATCTGTTCCTCCTCACTAATAAAGGTTATTATTTTGATGCTGCTTGGCCACATGTGTCCTTGTCTTCATCTATGAAATGCTGGAGGGTTTGGAAGAGCAGTGAAGTTGTGGGAATATCAAATATACATTGGAACAATGCAAAAACTGATGTTTTAAAAGTCTTAAGCAAAAAGTCTCAGTAAGTCTAGTGATTAAGATCTCAAGAGAGCATTTTATGCATCTTTTACTCCACGGGCTTTGGAAAAGGGAGGATTTGTCACGCATCATTCCAAATCCTCCATATTAATCCCCCAAAATATGAAAATCTCACCACAGATATTTAACTCCACAATGTCCTCCTTCCTCTCTTCCTTTTTTGAAATAGAAGATACAAAGCAATCTTCAAGCAAAATTAAAAGATTTAGGTGCTATTGAGGAAAAGAATGCTTCCCTGCAAGAAGAAATAATTTCATTGAGAAATGCATTTCGATATTTTAAAGGGTAGGTGCATTGTCTAATGGCTGTTATACTATATGCAACATTTTGTAGCATGTTTCTCTGCCTTCTCTCTTGTCTTTGTGCCAATGATACCAACAATACAAACAAGCCTGAAATAACATAAACAAAGCTGGAAACCTGATTCAACTTCCATGTAAAGAGAAAGAAGGGGAGAGGACAAAACAAAAGGAGAACTTGCGATGTCACAGGTTATTCTCTTGACCTCATGCAGGTCAGCAGAACTTGTATCCCATTGGTATATGGACCTCCCAATTGCTTGGCTTTTTCCACACTCTCAAGCAGACAAGTAAAATAGAAACATCAGCAGACTCTTGGTGACTCCAGAAGTTGTTGGACTACAAGTCCCAGTATTCTTCACTATATTGCCTAAGAGGCTAGGGCTGATAGCTGATGCAGTCCAGTGGAATATTTGGACTTGAATTGAGAAGGGTACATTTTGCCTTCCATTGGTGGGGTTGCCAGATTAAAAAGTAGAGAGAGCTCCTGACCCTTTGATGGCTAAACAGAAGATGGAATCTCATCAGGTGTTGCTTGTCATGCAACCAAGTAACAAAAGCAACACCTGCTGAAATTCTCTTCCTCCATTTTTCACTCTGGCTACCCCATTAGGTCATAATTTGTGCAGTTGGGACATATGACTCTACTTATATTTCTACAAGTGTCAATAAGAGTCATCACATATGACACAACAACAAAACTCTAGTTTGTCATTGAATGTAAGGGTAGCCTTAAGAGTACGTCCAACCAAACTCACTTCCCAGAACCCCCAGCAATGCACAAGGTTTCCTCAGCTGATACGCAGAGATTTCTTAGCAAACAAATCAAAGCATAAGTATTTCTAGAGAACTAATTAACTGACTGATAATGGCCAGAATCCTGTAACTTAACTAAGTACTTAGCTAAGGAGCTTCTTCTGGCCTGACTCTCACCTCAGACCTGATGGAAATATTCAGCCCTGTTCTGATCATCAGCAGAATGACCTTCGTTCTCCCCATGCAGCTGATGCCTGGTAAAGTTACAATCATGGCAATAGTGTCAAAACCATGACTAAGTAGTGATTGCGAATATGAAACAGTTATAGCTCCTGTAGCTATGATACTTAAAAGATTTGCTCACCACACCCTGTGTGACTATTCACAGAATCAAACTTCTTCCGAGAATAGACACATTCTTCTAAAGAAAGCTCAAATCTCTTGTTCAAGAGACCTGGCTTTCTGACCTTCAGACAATCTCTTTGACTTGAATCTTCGGGACCTATAGCTAAACCATCTGGTAGCCTGAACTCCTCTTTTGAGTGTTTCTGAGTCCATCTGGAACAATTATCTCCACACCCCTAACTGTATCAATTTATGTAGCAAAAAGGGCTGATGCATACCTAGCATTATTTATCATATTAGTTACATTTTTATCCTACCTTTTTTTTCTGAGCTCATGGCTTTTCTCCCACCCCCTCACCAAACACTGAGTCAAACAGTGAGTTGCATAGTTTGGTGGGCATTGAACTTGTATCTCTTAAGTCTCAGTCCATTAATTAACTGCTACACTACTAGTGTTAATGGTATCATGCAGCCATCTTGAGAAGATGCAGAAGGGATTAGACTCTGTTTTCTTGTCTCTCAATAGTCCTGAAACACGTGGAGGTAGTTAGAAAATAATTTTAGGGTAATTGTGTTTTAAAAGTAGCCTCGGTCGCAGATATCACCTGAAGCCATTTCACAGTATTTACTTAGAGCACTATGATTCCGCTTTAGCAGCCACGGCTGTACCCTATGGATTCCTGGCATTTATAGTTTTGTGAGACACCAGAGTTCTTTGGTGAAGCATTTATGTGAGTGTATGTGTATGTCCCTTAAATGCACCAGATGATCTTGGAAGCTAAGCAGGGTCATCCCTAGTTAGTACTTGGACAAGACACTGCCAATGAATGCTAGGTGTTGTATGCTACATTTCAGTAGAAAGAACTGGCAAAACCATCTCTGATTATTCCTTGCCTGAGAAAACTATCAAATTCATGAAAGTTTTGCTAAATCAACAGACAACATGAAGGGACACAGAGAGAGCAAGAGAGAAAGCACATCTTTTCTACTCAAACTAGGCAAATTTAGGAAGTTTCCATATATTTGTTTGGCTGACTCAACTTAACTTCTGTCACACATTCACCAGCTTCAAATTAGTGTTTTCTTTCTTTCTTCAGACTAGATGGGAAGGTAAGTCCAAATAATTGGAGAATACAGATACGCTTAGGGAGAGTAGCAAGAGGGTAAGGGAGAGACTAATGTAAGCACAAACGACCATGAGTGTTCCACTGAAAGCATTTCCTGCTTGGCTTCCCAGATCAAGAGAACCCCTGGAGTTTCTGGAGGTGTAGGAAAAACCTTGGGGATGTCTGTAAGCATGGTGCCTTATAAAACAACCACAATTGCTCCAGGTTTTTAAAAAATAACTTGTATTTATTAATCACAAGAAAGCAGTGTGTCCCCAATCCTCTTGCTCGCCCCAATTTATTCATTTTGGCAAACTGAACAATCATCACCCTAGCTGAATAATTATCATCATAGCTGATAATCATCCCATGGTTGAAAATGAGAAATTACATTAAAGAGCTTGAAAAAAAAAGTGGGGGGGGAATACGATATAAAAAATGATTGAACCAAGTTAAGCCAAAAGACATTGGCTTGAATCCTGTTGGTGAATCCTGGCTGAGTAGAGTTGAGTTGAGTTGAGTAGAGTATAGTGGCACTACTGTTGGGATTCATATTATCCAAAAGGTCATATGAGATTGACTTTGGACTGAAGGGCTCTCATTCAAATAAACACAAAAATAAAAACAAAAATGAATCAGAACATATTTTCCTTATTGGACATTTTCCAAGCTCAAGGTTGAGATATGTGGAATTTTGCCAGCTTTGCTTTTAACACCTTTGTTAGTACTGCTTTTAACAATACATGAGAACTGTAGTACAACCAAAGAAATTTTCCAAGCTCTGCCTTGGACCAAAAAATGAAACTTTTTCCAGTTGTGCTTTAACATTTTTTCCAAGCACTGCTTTACTAATGCATAAGGCCCAGTGTCACCATTTTATTTTTGTTTTTAATTTCTATATAGAACTGAGTCAGCAGCACACTCCAGTTCAAGCATGCCTTCAAATCCACTCCAGTTCCAGTGTTCAGCAGATTCCAAAGGGAGCATCTCAACCAAACTTTCAGAGAAAGTACTATATTCGCAGTTTATAAATTCTGCTTCAGCTGTCAACTTGCTACCTGGAAAATCATCTTCCAGAATGGTCAGATTCCCAATATCATCACTTGTGACTCTAGACAAATCTTTAAGCCCACAAACTAGTCTTGGAGGAAAACAAGGTATCATTTCTTCTGTTACCCATTTCTTCTGTGGGGGTCCTGGGAGGGGCGCCCAAATAACCAAACACAAACACAAAGTTGGGGAAATTAACTGGAGCACTCTCTTAAGCTAGCGAGAGGCAGGGTAACTTAGCAGGGATCTTGTAACCCAATGTCTATGAGGTCAGGTCAGTCAAGCATGCAGACAGGCTTAAAATAGTAAAAATGATGTCTTTATTAAAGGACAGACAACAAAAAGACACCACAAACGCACAGCTAACTTAGAAATTAGAAATAAGAGTTTTCAGGGGAAATGGGTGATACGACACCTTTTCTCGTAGTCCTGAAGAACTTGAAGATGGCAGGGAAGAAAGCTCAGCGTGGTTCGCTGAGGGGAGCTCATCAGACAAAGCGACAGCAAGGCAGGATGGAAGTCCAGAGTGATCTGTGGAGGTCTCGGAATCAGGGAGTTTTTATAGGGTGAATTGTGCCTACAGACCATGCCATACTCGGTGAGAACAATGTGAGTTTGAAGCGGGACAAAGCTTTGGCAAAGGTCAAGTTTAACATGATGGGCTTAGTGCAGGTTTAACAATAGTATAGCCAGTATGCAAATAGCTTGGCATTGTCAGACTATCGGCATGAGGCCGGGCGTCTTTGTTTAGAGTCACGCTTAAGCAAGAGGTGTTTGCAGGGAGGTCCCTGAAGCAACGGAGTGGCTTTGTTCTGCCTGCCTCGGTGGAGAATGGAATGTCCAACACCTACCGGCCGCGTCTGTGTACGTGCTTGTCCAGAGGTCTCGCAAACACGTGGAGCAGGGTGGCAGAGGAAGGCTGAATGATTTGATATCAAAAGAGATATCTAGTGCTATCACTAGGTAGTCCAGAACCGTAGTAACACTTCATACTATTGAAAGCCCATTTACAAAATGACTAGGAACTGATGGTTTTTCACTATGTTTTGAGGTACATTTTATTGACAAAAATGAAAAGTGGGTTCAGTACTTCATGTATCAACACTGCAAAGCTACATTCCGTCCCCAAAGAAAGAGGAAAGTAGGAGTTTAGACAAAAGAGATGAGACGGGAAGGAGGAGAGGGCAAAATACTGTAGCCATGGATTTTTTTTCAGGTGTCAGAACTCCAGGAAGCCAAATAATATGTTTAGAATTCTTTTAGAACAGATGCTCCCTCAAGTGATGAAAGTTGGGTTTTGAAGCACATGCGTTTTTGTACCTGTGTATCTTGCATTTAGTGTGCTTTTTGTGGTTGGTTATTGGTAGATAAACACATACTTATCCTCTAAACCTGATCGCTGAGGCATATACTTCTGAGGAAATCCCACTGTTAAATGGAAAAAAGACAGATAATTAGAAATATACATCCCTCTTAATGTCTACTTTGATCCTAAGTTTACATAACCAGAATGCATGACTGTGTATGGCCAGTTACCTGACTCTAGCTGCAGATATATTTGTCTTTTTGCTGTGCTACTGTGAGCTACAAATGGAGCTGTAGTTGATTTTCCATAGTTTCAGGAACACTGTGCTTTTTCCTTTTCAGAACTATAGTGCATCCCACAACATTCCACCCACACCAGTACATATGGTTTGACTGCTGGATGAGGCTATGTAAAATTCAGCATCCATCCCCTATTACTGTTGTGGTGGGTATCATTTTATGGCATTGTTAATTTTTTAAATCTTTCCCTTAATTAGTTAAAATAAAAGGTACAACACCACAATGCTTGAATTGTTAAGTAAGGTTACAACCCTGCCAGAGCATGAATCCCCAGAAGTGTACTTATGCTGGGCTTTTGCCCCCAGTATAATGTAGTTTGAAAATCCCCAAGCACATTCCCATGGTGATCAGATCCAGTTAGTGATCAGATGAGCTGCAGAGAGGAAGGAACACCTGTTTCCCTCTTGGACCTCTAGTAAATACATTTTCTGTACATTAGTGGATGCTATAAAGAGTCAGAAGGGCAATGGTTGTTCCTTCCTTCCCCGCACCCCAGCTGTACAGCTACAGCTGGATGCTGCCCATGTGCCCTGCTCTGCCCTTGGCAACGTAACTGCCATTGTTTCTTTCCCAGAAAGTCAACAGAGTCTGCCAGAGCCCTGTGTTTTGTATTAATCATGGTATCAGGTCTAGCACCACAATGAGGCAGATGCTGGGTGGTTGAGCAAACCCATTTCCATTCCCCTCTGTTGAAGAACAAAATTATATGTTTTAGAAAGTCTTCCCTGCCTCCTGCCCTGAGCTAGCCTGCTGATCTCAGGTGCGGTGACAAATTGTATCCCATCCCAGCATTAAAGTAATATTCCCCTGCCAGTCATATCTTTTTCCTTCACCTTGATGCACTGTTGTAGTTGTGTGTCTTCAAGTCAATTCTGACTTATGGTGACCATAAGGCCAACCTAGCAGGGGGTTTTTTCTAGGCATTGAGAGTATGTGACATGCCCAAGGTCACTCAGTGGGTTTCCATGGCCAACCGGGGAATCAAACCCTTATCTCCCAGGTCATAATCCAATGCTCAAATCACTACATCACACTGGATCACTATATCAGTTATCAATAACCAATAGTAATTTATTGATTAAGAACAAAATGCTTGTCACTGCAAAGTGTTATTCTCAAAGAAAAAAGAAACAGATCTCAGGATGCTAAAAAGACAGTCTTTATTTGCTGAAAAAATCTGACGTGTTTCAGCCTGTGAATGCTTTTTAAGCTTTCTTTGGGAGCTATATAAAAAAGTCACAACTGGACAACACAGAAATACAATGCCTTCAGCTATGCAAAAGTATTAATATTTTTGTACATTTTGAATCAAAGATGGAGGAATTTCTGAGCCAGAAAATCCAAAGCCACTTACTCATAGAATGAATGCATGTATATGAGGGCTGAAGTTTACACTCTCTCTCTCTCTCTCTCTCTCTCTCACACACACACACACACATGTATCTGCATGTGTTTGTGTTTGTGTGTCTGTCTGTCTGTCTGTCTATCTATCCGTCCATAGCTCCTTTTTCTTTAAGTATTTCACTGGATGCTCTCTAGTTTTCTTGTCTTCTGTTGCTGCTACTCCTCTTTTTTTTTAAAACTGTTATAACAGTATAATAATTATGACAATTTTTTAAAAGAGATTTAAAACAATCAGGTCACTGCCATTTTAGCAACATCGTCAATAGTGATGATCATAGAAGATTTCTTAAAAAACAATTTTAGAAAATAAACATTGTAGCTTTGTGTTACGGTGCTCTATTTGCCATTTGGAAAAAAAGTTTTCTGCTAATTAAAAGATTAATTTCTTTTAAAAATTAAATTAAATAAAAATTAAATAAAAAAATTAAAAATGGCGTCTATCAAAAGGATGATAACAAACATATGCTGACTTGTGATAGGTTCAGTTTCCTGATATGTCACTCCCTGTGTCAATACAATGTAATCTGAGAAACGATGGGAATACCACAAGTAAAATAATAGAGTGACAATGCTGGGATCAAGTTTTTGAGTGGTGCCCATGAAAAGTAAGTGACCAAAGCATTCCACACTGAACAGCTACATGGATGCACCCAGAGCAGGAAGTAACAGTGCACATTTGTGATGACATATTCTCCAAATTTGATCTTTAATTTTCACCAACTGAAGGTACACAATTTACCTGAATTAATTACTAGGACATCCACTGGATATATAACCCAAATCCCTGGCATTCATTATAGATCTTCTCCTTACCTGCTCCATCCCAATAAGACTGAATGCTCGAATTTGAGGTATCATACATTTTGTTAACACTGTGAAAGAAAATGCTCTCTTTGGCACATTCCCAAATCAACACATAACTCAGGGGCATAAATGCTGGAGTTTAGGTTGTTCTATGGGTTGGTTGTTCTACCCAGATGTATACCCATCCCTGCGTGGGTCAATGGGCAGGCAAAGCCCACTTTCTCTGGCTTCTGCAGGATGGAGATGAGTGGTGCCTGAACTGCATTTTGGCTACTAAATCCCATTTAGAATAGTGCTTATCTTGCACAGTTTTCACAGCCGGTTAACCTGCTATGGTCTTTGCGTAGGGATGGAGGGGGTGATAGGGGCAGTTCGCCCCCGACAGCAATGTTTTTGGGGCATCCCGGCTTGTAGCCATGCCCCCATGCACCACAGCCAGACCCCCACGCACCGTGGCCAAGCCCCTGTGCAATAGCCCCACCCTCCTCCACACACTTCAAGCTCCACCACTGTGCATAGGTCACTGTCCACAGCCATTAGCCAGACTGTCTTCCTCTCCCCACCCCCCTCATATGAAACCATAGACATTCATACTCATGAATAACAACACTTCATCATCATTTACTAAGAGCAGGACCTGTTTCATTGCCCAAACTTTAGCGCTACTTTCATCTGAGCACTGCTTAATAAATCTTGGACAGGAGAAGAGGATCCCTTCTGCGGTACCACACACTTTGCTAAGGAAATAAAAGGACAAAGCTACTTGCATTTGCTGTAATGACCATGGGTGGAAAAGACATGTTTTTGGTATGGGACTAGAAACCATGTTTGGCTCTGAGGCTACATAAATTAATAGAGAAATATGATTTTGGTTTTGTGAGTTTATTTACCCACATTAACATTTGCATATCCTCCAACAATTCACAGATGAAAACAAGGATGCCTGTGGCCCAGCAATATCAGGGTGTGGTCAAGATGGCAAAAGTTATTAATGAAAAAGAGTGTCCATTCTAGGAAAGGCTGGAACAGCTTGCTTCTGCCTGAACTTATTGGGAAGGGCAAGATTCCATCCCCATCCTCTTTTCCCTGCTACAGAGTGCAGGCTATTTTAGCACTTTGAACTCTGGGTGCAGCAACTGAAATAGACTGAGGACAAAGAGGGAAGAGGGGAGAGGAGGAAGAGGAGGAGGGAGGAGAAACTGGGACATTTTAAAAGCAACTGAAAAAGTGAGATAACATAACTGTCCCTGCCAGACTGGGACAGTTGAAGGGTTATTTGCAGCTTAAAGTTTTTTCAAGGGGATTGCAGTTTCTTAGACCATGGTTTCTCTGTATGCACCAAGAATGTTTTCATAAAACGTAAGATAGATGCCTGCCATGCTGGATATGAAAATATCAATGTAAAGTGTATTTTTCAAACTTTGTCTTCTCCTCTCCTCTAGTTTTTCCTATACTTTGCTTGTTGCTGCTGTACAACACAGTTTCCAACTACCTTCAGACTGTTGTTTAAAATTATTGTCCAGTCCTAGTCTGAAGTGCCTCCAGATCACTCATCGTGGGGATATTCAAATATTTATTCTGAAGATAATCATCTGTCTGGTACCTAGGGCAAATATGCCAATCTATCCATCCAGCAGATGAGTACAGGCCCTGATGGTTGGCAAACGATAAAAGGATGGGGGAAGAGGAACAACAGAAGTCTTATTAGGGGCATTAGCACAGTCATTCCGTAGGTGGAAGAAGGTTCAATAGATTCATTACTGGTTCCTGGCTGATGCGACACTTTCAAGCCACCCAGCAATTTTATGGTAACAGCAATTCTACTGATGGCCCAATTTATTGCGGTTTAGCTACTGAAGATAATTCCAGGAAGGTCATAAATCTGCATGTCAGGAGCAAAATATTCACTTTGCCAGCTGTGTCTCATTTTACAGTCATAGGTTTGTGCAAGAGGATGAAGGAGCACCATTTCACATCAACAACAAAACCCAAAGAAACTAAATTAGATTATGCAAATTCATTTCCTTAATAGGTTCTGAATGTTAGCCTCTTTTTTAATATATTTCTGCACTCTGTTACTCTTTTGCTTAACAGCTCCCAGCAGCGGCAGCTCGTTACTACAAAAACAATATACTCCTTGTTCCAGCGCCTCCAGTACTGGTAGCAACATACTCGGACAAGGTCAGGATTACGTCAAAGCTTTATTCTCTGGGTCCAAGAAGGCTGTTACAGAAGTTACACCAATGGAGAAAGGAAAGCAACATATTCCATCTGAATACTATAACTCTTCAGCATCCAGGTAAATCATAATATGGTTGTGGGCAGAGGTGGGAATAACAAGTTAGATATAACTAATTCCCCAGTAATGGACATATAACTATGTTACATTACGACTGTAAGGGATAATTTCACTCTCTTGCTATGTATCTGTAATGTTTAATTACTCTTATAGTTTTGGGGGTGTGACTTCACTAAATGTTAAAGGAAGTATCACAGGGCTCAAATGTTGATTCATACTGTAATTTGTCCTACTGCTTGTGATCTGTTGTGGGTGTTGAGGCAAGGGGATGAATGGAAGAAGAATGTGTGATGTACCACAGGACAGTGACTTGCACCATTCAAATGTGTTTCTTAATAGGAAAGGGTAACTTTTTAGTTACTTTTGGGAAACAGCAGAGTAAAGAGTTGCTTTCCAAAAAGCCCCCCACCAGCTATAGCTGACTACTGAGGGCAGGTGCAGGCTGGAATTATAATAAT